>JANJGN010004416.1:0-33533 GCA_026770705.1 Isurus oxyrinchus | reverse complement strand
TAGACAAGAGAGAGAGAGGAGGGAATTAGTCAAGAGAGAGAGGGGGGGAATTAGACAAGAGAGAGGGGAGGAATTAGACAAGAGAGAGGGGGAAGTTAGACAAGAGAGAGGGGGAATTAAACAAGAGAGAGGGAGGAATTAGACAAGAGAGAGGGGGGAATTAGATAAGAGGCAGGGGGGGAATTAGACAAGAGAGAGAGGGGGAATTAGACAAGAGAGAGAGAGGAGAGAATTAGACAAGAGAGAGATGGGGAATTAGACAAGAGAGAGTGAGGAGGGTATTAGACAAGTGAGAGTGGGGGGAATTAGGCAAGAGAGAGGGGGGGAATTAGACAAGAGAGAGGGGGGAATTCGACAAGAGAGAGGGGGAATTAGACAAGAAAGAGAGGGGGTATTAGACACGAGAGAGAGGGGGAATTAGACAAGAGAGAGAGAGGAGCTTACTAGACAAGAGAGAGAGGGGGTGAAATAGAGAAGTGAGAGGGGGAATAAGACAAGAGAGACGGGGGGAATTAGACAAGAGAGAGAGGGAGAATTAGACAAGAGAGAGGGGGAATCAGACAAGAGAGAGTATGGGAATTAGACAAAAGAGAGAGGGGGAATTAGACAAGAGAGAGGGGGGAATTAGACAAGAGAGAGGGGGCAATTAGACAAGAGAAGAGGAGGAATTACACAAGAGAGAGGGGGGAATTAGACAAGAGAGAGGAGGGAATTAGACAAGAGAGAGGGGGGAATTAGACAAGAGAGAGGCGGAATTAGACAAGAGAGAGGGGATATTAGACAAGAGAGAGGAGAAGGGAATTAGATAAGAGAGAGAGGTGGAATTAGACAAGAGAGAGAGGGGGAATTAGACAAGAGATAGGGGGGGAATTAGACAAGAGAGAGGGGGAATAAGACAAGAGAGAGGGGGAATTAGACAAGAGAGAGAGGGGGGAATCAGACAAGAGAGAGGGTGGGAATTAGACAAGAGGGAGAGGGGTAATTAGACAAGACAGAGAGAGGAGGGAATTAGACAAGTGATAGAGTGGGGGAATTAGACAAGAGAGAGGGGGGGAATTAGACAAGTGAGAGGGGGAATAAGACAAGAGAGAGGGGGAATTAGACAAGAGAGAGTGGGGGAATTAGACAAGGCAAGAAGGGGGAATTAGACAAGAGAGAGAGAGGAGGGAATTAGACAAGAGAGAGAGGGGGTGAATTAGACAAGAGAGAGGGGGAATTAGACAAGAGAGAGGGGGGAATTAGACAAAAGAGAGGTGGGAATTAGACAAGAGAGAGGGGGCGAATTAGACAAGAGAGAGAGTGGGAATTAGACAAGAGAGAGATAGGAGGGACGTAGACAAGAGAGAAGGGGGAATCAGACAAGAGTGATGGGGGGAATTGGACAAGAGAGAGAGGGGGAATTAGACAAGAGAGAGAGGGAGAATTAGACAAGAGAGAGACGGGGAGAATTAGACAAGAGAGAGAGGTTGGAATTTGACAGGAGAGAGAGGGGGGAATTAGACAAGAGAGAGGGGTGAACTAGACAAGAGAGAGGGCGAATAAGACAAGAGAGAGAGGGGGAATTAGACAAGAGAGAGACGGGGGGAATTAGACAAGAGAGAGAGAGGGTAATTTGACAGTGAGAGAGGGGGGAATTAGACAAGAGAGAGGGGGTAACTAGACAAGAGAGAGGTCGAATTAGACAAGAGAGAGGGGGGAATTAGACAAGAGAAAGAGGGGGGGAATTAGGCAAGAGAGAGGAGGGAATTAGACAAGAGAGAGGGGGGAATTAGACAAGAGAGAGGGGGGAATTAGACAAGAGAGTGGGGGGAATTAGACAAGAGAGAGGGGAAGGGAATTAGACAAGTGAGAGAGGGGGGAATTAGACAAGAGAGAGGGGGGAATTAGACAAGAGAGAGGGGGGAATTAGACAAGAGAGCGGGGGGAATTAGACAAGAGAGAGGGGGGGAATTAGACAAGAGAGAGAGACGGAATTCGACAAGAGAGAGGGGGGAATTAGATAAGGGAAAGGGGGAATTAGACTAGAGAGAGTGGGGGAATTAGACAAGAGAGAGAGAGGAGGGAATTAGTCAAGAGAGAGAGGGGGGAAATTAGACAAGAGAGAGGGGGGGAATTAGACAAGAGAGAGGGGGAAATTAGACAAGAGAGAGGGGGAATTAGACAAGAGAGAGGGGGGGAATGAGACAAGAGAGCGAGGGGGAATTAGACAAGAGAGTTGGGGTAATTAGACAAGAGAGAAAGGGGAATTAGACAAGAGAGAGACGGGGGAATTGGACAAGAGCGAGGGAGGAATTAGACAAGAGAGAGACGGGCGGAATTAGACAAGAGAGAGAGGGGGTAATTTGACAGAGATAGAGGGGGGAATTAGACAAGAGAGCGGGGGGAACTAGACAAGAGAGAGGGCGAATTAGACAAGAGAGATGGGGGAATTAGACAAGAGAAAGAGGGGGGGAATTAGGCAAGATAGAGGAGGGAATTAGACAAGAGAGAGGGGGGAATTAGACAAGAGAGAGGGGGAATTAGACAAGAGAGAGGGGAAGGGAATTAGACAAGAGAGAGGGGGGAATTAGACAAGAGAGATGGGGGAATTAGACAAGAGAGCGGGGGGAATTAGACAAGAGAGAGGGGGGGAATTAGACAAGAGAGAGAGACGGAATTAGACAAGAGAGAGGGGGGAATTAGATCAGGGAGAGGGGGAATTAGACTAGAGAGAGTGGGGGAATTAGACAAGACAGCGAGGGGGAATTAGACAAGAGAGTTGGGGGAATTGGACAAGAGAGAAAGGGGAATTAGACAAGAGACAGACGGGGGAATTGGACAAGAGAGAGGGGGGAATTAGACCAGAGAGAGTGGGGGGAATTAGACAAGAGAGATGGGGGGAATTGGACAAGAGAGAGAGGGGGAATTTGACAAGAGAGAGAGGGGGAATTAGACAAGAGAGAGACGGGGGGAATTAGACAAGAGAGAGAGAGGGTAATTTGACAGAGAGAGAGGGGGGAATTAGACAAGAGAGAGGGGTGAACTAGGCAAGAGAGAGGGCGAATTAGACAAGAGAGAGGGGGGAATTAGACAAGAGAAAGAGGGGGGGAATTAGGCAAGAGAGAGGAGGGAATTAGACAAGAGAGAGGGGGGAATTAGACAAGAGAGAGGGGGAATTAGACAAGAGAGTGGGGGGAATTAGACAAGAGAGAGGGGAAGGGAATTAGACAAGAGAGAGAGGGGGGAATTAGACAAGAGAGCAGGGGGAATTAGACAAGAGAGAGGGGGGGGATTTAGACAAGAGAGAGAGACGGAATTAGACAAGAGAGAGGGGGGAATTAGATAAGGGAGAGGGGGAATTAGACTAGAGAGAGTGGGGGAATTAGACAAGAGAGAGAGAGGAGGGAATTAGTCAAGATAGAGAGGGGGGGGAATTAGACAAGAGAGAGAGGTGGAATTAGACAAGAGAGATGGGGGGAATTAGACAAGAGAGAGGGGGAAATTAGACAAGAGAGAGGGGGAATTAGACAAGAGAGAGAGAGGAATTAGACAAGAGAGAGGGGGGAATTAGAAAAGAGGCAGGGGGGGAATTAGACAAGAGAGAGAGGGGGAATTTATCAAGAGAGAGAGAGGAGAGATTTAGACAGGAGAGAGATGGGGAATTAGACAAGAGAGAGTGAGGAGGGAATTAGACAAGTGTGAATGGGGGGAATTAGGCAAGAGAGAGGGGGGGAATTAGACAAGAGCGAGGGGGGAATTCGACAAGAAAGAGGGGGAATTAGACAAGAGAGAGAGGGGGTATTAGACACGAGAGAGAGGGGGAATTAGAGAAGAGAGAGAGAGGAGGTTATTAGACAAGAGAGAGAGGGGGTGAATTAGACAAGTGAGAGGGGGAATAAGACAAGAGAAACGGGGGGAATTAGACAAGAGAGAGAGGGAGAATTAGACAAGAGAGAGGGGGAATCAGACAACAGAGAGTTTGGGAATTAGACAAGAGAGAGAGGGGGAATTAGAGAAGAGAGAGAGAGGGGGAATTAGACAAGAGAGAGGGGGGAATTAGACAAGAGACGAGGAGGAATTACACAAGAGAGAGGGGGGAATTATACAAGAGAGAGGAGGGAATTAGACAAGAGAGAGGGGGGAATTAGACAAGAGAGAGGGGGAATTAGACAAGAGAGAGGGGATATTAGACAAGAGAGAGGAGAAGGGAATTAGACAAGAGAGAGAGGTGGAATTAGACGAGAGATAGGGGGAATTAGACAAGAGATAGGGGGGTAATTAGACAAGAGAGAGGGGGAATAAGACAAGCGAGAGGGGGAATTAGACAAGAGAGAGTGGGGGAATTAGACAAGAGAGAGAGGGGGAATTAGACAAGAGAGAGAGGGGGGGAATCAGACAAGAGAGAGGGTGGGAATTAGACAAGAGGGAGAGGGGTAATTAGACAAGAGAGAGAGAGGAGGGAATTAGACAAGTGAGAGAGTGGGGGAATTAGACAAGAGAGAGGGGGGGAATTAGACAAGAGAGTGGGGGAATAAGACAAGAGAGAGAAGGAATTAGACAAGAGAGAGTGGGGGTATTAGACAAGGCAGAGAGGGGGAATTAGACAAGCGAGAGAGCGGAGGGAATTAGACAAGAGAGAGAGGGGGTGAATTAGACAAGAGAGAGGGGGGAATTAGACAAGAGAGCGGGTGAAATTAGACAAGAGAGAGGGGGAATTAGACAAGAGAGAGGGGGGAATTAGACAAGAGAGAGGTGGGAATTAGACAAGAGAGAGGGGGCGAATTAGACAAGAGAGAGAGTGGGAATTAGACAAGAGAGAGATAGGAGCGACGTAGACAAGAGAGAAGGGGGAATCAGACAAGAGTGATGGGGGGAATTAGACAAGAGAGAGAGGGAGAATTAGACAAGAGAGAGACGGGGAGAATTAGACAAGAGAGAGAGGTTGGAATTTGACAGGAGAGAGAGGGCGGAATTAGACAAGAGAGAGGGGTGAACTAGACAAGAGAGAGGGCGAATTAGACAAGAGAGAGAGGGGAATTAGAGAAGAGAGAGAGGGGGGGAATTAGACAAGAGAGAGGAGGGAATTAGACAAGAGAGAGGGGGAATTGGACAAGAGAGAGGGGGGGAATTAGACAAGAGAGAGGGGAAGGGAATTAGACAAGAGAGAGTGCGGGGAATTAGACAAGAGAGAGGGGGAAATTAGACAAGAGAGAGGGGGAATTAGACAAGAGAGAGGGAGGAATTAGACAAAAGAGAGAGGGGGGGAATTAGACAAGAGAGCGGGGGGAATTAGACAAGAGAGAGGGGGGGAATTAGACAAGAGAGAGAGACGGAATTAGACAAGAGAGAGGGGGGAATTAGATAAGGGAGAGGGGGAATTAGACTAGAGAGAGTGGGGGAATTAGACAAGAGAGAGAGAGGAGGGAATTAGTCAAGAGAGAGAGGGGGGGAATTAGACAAGAGAGAGGGGAGGAATTAGACAAGAGAGAGGGGGAAGTTAGACAAGAGAGAGGGGGAATTAAACAAGAGAGAGGGAGGAATTAGACAAGAGAGAGGGGGGAATTAGATAAGAGGCAGGGGGGGAATTAGACAAGAGAGAGAGGGGGAATTAGACAAGAGAGAGAGAGGAGAGAATTAGACAAGAGAGAGATGGGGAATTAGACAAGAGAGAGTGAGGAGGGTATTAGACAAGTGAGAGTGGGGGGAATTAGGCAAGAGAGAGGGGGGGAATTAGACAAGAGAGAGGGGGGAATTCGACAAGAGAGAGGGGGAATTAGACAAGAAAGAGAGGGGGTATTAGACACGAGAGAGAGGGGGAATTAGACAAGAGAGAGAGAGGAGCTTACTAGACAAGAGAGAGAGGGGGTGAAATAGAGAAGTGAGAGGGGGAATAAGACAAGAGAGACGGGGGGAATTAGACAAGAGAGAGAGGGAGAATTAGACAAGAGAGAGGGGGAATCAGACAAGAGAGAGTGTGGGAATTAGACAAGAGAGAGAGGGGGAATTAGACAAGAGAGAGGGGGGAATTAGCAAGAGAGAGGGGGGAATTAGACAAGAGAAGAGGAGGAATTACACAAGAGAGAGGGGGGAATTAGACAAGAGTGAGGAGGGAATTAGACAAGAGAGAGGGGGGAATTAGACAAGAGAGAGGGGGAATTAGACAAGAGAGAGGGGATATTAGACAAGAGAGAGGAGAAGGGAATTAGATAAGAGAGAGAGGTGGAATTAGACAAGAGAGAGAGGGGGAATTAGACAAGAGATAGGGGGGGAATTAGACAAGAGAGAGGGGGAATAAGACAAGAGAGAGGGGGAATTAGACAAGAGAGAGAGGGGGGGAATCAGACAAGAGAGAGGGTGGGAATTAGACAAGAGGGAGAGGGGTAATTAGACAAGACAGAGAGAGGAGGGAATTAGACAAGTGATAGAGTGGGGGAATTAGACAAGAGAGAGGGGGGGGAATTAGACAAGTGAGAGGGGGAATAAGACAAGAGAGAGGGGGAATTAGACAAGAGAGAGTGGGGGAATTAGACAAGGCAAGAAGGGGGAATTAGACCAGAGAGAGAGAGGAGGGAATTAGACAAGAGAGAGAGGGGGTGAATTAGACAAGAGAGAGGGGGAATTAGACAAGAGAGAGGGGGGAATTAGACAAAAGAGAGGTGGGAATTAGACAAGAGAGAGGGGGCGAATTAGACAAGAGAGAGAGTGGGAATTCGACAAGAGAGAGATAGGAGGGACGTAGACAAGAGAGAAGGGGGAATCAGACAAGAGTGATGGGGGGAATTGGACAAGAGAGAGAGGGGGAATTAGACAAGAGAGAGAGGGAGAATTAGACAAGAGAGAGACGGGGAGAATTAGACAAGAGAGAGAGGTTGGAATTTGACAGGAGAGAGAGGGGGGAATTAGACAAGAGAGAGGGGTGAACTAGACAAGAGAGAGGGCGAATAAGACAAGAGAGAGAGGGGAATTAGAAAAGAGAGAGAGGGGGGGAATTAGACAAGAGAGAGGAGGGAATTAGACAAGAGAGAGGGGGGAATTAGACGAGAGAGAGGGGGAATTGGACAAGAGAGAGGGGGGGAATTAGACAAGAGAGGGGGGAAGGGAATTAGACAAGAGAGAGTGCGGGGAATTAGACAAGAGAGAGGGGGAAATTAGACAAGAGAGAGGGGGAATTAGACAAGAGAGAGGGAGGAATTAGACAAGAGAGAGGGGGGGAATTTGACAAGAGAGAGGGGGAAATTAGACAAGAGGGAGGGGGAATTAGACAAGAGAGAGGGAGGAATTAGACAAGAGAGAGGGGGGAATTAGATAAGAGGCAGGGGGGGAATTAGACAAGAGAGAGAGGGGGAATTAGACAAGAGAGAGAGAGGAGAGAATTAGACAAGAGAGAGATGGGGAATTAGACAAGAGACAGTGAGGAGGGAATTAGACAAGAGAGAGTGGGGGGAATTAGGCAAGAGAGAGAGGGGGAATTAGACAAGAGAGAGAGAGGAGGTTATTAGACAAGAGGGAGAGGGGGTGAATTAGACAAGTGAGAGGGGGAATAAGACAAGAGAGACAGGGGGAATTAGAGAAGAGAGAGAGGGAGAATTAGACAAGAGAGAGGGGGAATCAGACAAGAGAGAGTGTGGGTATTAGTCAAGAGTGAGAGGGGGAATTAGAGAAGTGAGAGAGGGGGAATTAGACAAGAGAGAGGGGGGAATTTGAAAAGAGAAGAGGAGGAATTACACAAGAGAGAGGGGGGAATTAGACAAGAGAGAGGAGGGAATTAGACAAGAGAGAGGGGGGAATTAGACAAGAGAGAGGGGGAATTAGACAAGAGAGAGGAGAATGGAATTAGACAAGAGAGAGAGGTGGAATTAGACAAGAGAGAGAGGGGGAATTAGACAAGAGATAGGTGGGTAACTAGACAAGAGAGAGGGGGAATAAGACAAGAGAGAGGGGGAATTGGACAAGAGAGAGTGGGGGAATTAGACAGGAGAGAGAGGTTGGAATTTGACAGGAGAGAGAGGGGGGAATTAGACTAGAGAGACGGGGGAACTAGACAAGAGAGAGGGCGAATTAGACAAGAGAGAGGGTGGAATTAGAGAAGAGAGAGAGGGGGGGAATTAGACAGGAGAGAGGAGGGAATTAGACAAGAGAGAGCGGGGAATTAGACAAGAGAGAGGAGGGAATTAGACAAGAGAGAGGGGGGGAATTAGACAAGAGAGAGGGGTGAACTAGACAAGAGAGAGGGCGAATAAGACAAGAGAGAGAGGGGAATTAGAAAAGAGAGAGAGGGGGGGAATTAGACAAGAGAGAGGAAGGAATTAGACAAGAGAGAGGGGGGAATTAGACGAGAGAGAGGGGGAATTGGACAAGAGAGAGGGGGGAATTAGACAAGAGAGGGGGGGAAGGGAATTAGACAAGAGAGAGTGCGGGGAATTAGACAAGAGAGAGGGGGAAATTAGACAAGAGAGAGGGGGAATTAGACAAGAGAGAGGGAGGAATTAGACAAGAGAGAGGGGGGGAATTTGACAAGAGAGAGGGGGAAATTAGACAAGAGAGAGGGGGAATTAGACAAGAGAGAGGGAGGAATTAGACAAGAGAGAGGGGGGAATTAGATAAGAGGCAGGGGGGGAATTAGACAAGAGAGAGAGGGGGAATTAGACAAGAGAGAGAGAGGAGAGAATTAGACAAGAGAGAGATGGGGAATTAGACAAGAGACAGTGAGGAGGGAATTAGACAAGAGAGAGTGGGGGGAATTAGGCAAGAGAGAGAGGGGGAATTAGACAAGAGAGAGAGAGGAGGTTATTAGACAAGAGGGAGAGGGGGTGAATTAGACAAGTGAGAGGGGGAATAAGACAAGAGAGACAGTTGGAATTAGAGAAGAGAGAGAGGGAGAATTAGACAAGAGAGAGGGGGAATCAGACAAGAGAGAGTGTGGGTATTAGTCAAGATTGAGAGGGGGAATTAGAGAAGTGAGAGAGGGGGAATTAGACAAGAGAGAGGGGGGAATTTGAAAAGAGAAGAGGAGGAATTACACAAGAGAGAGGGGGGAATTAGACAAGAGAGAGGAGGGAATTAGACAAGAGAGAGGGGGGAATTAGACAAGAGAGAGGGGGAATTAGACAAGAGAGAGGAGAATGGAATTAGACAAGAGAGAGAGGGGGAATTAGACAAGAGATAGGTGGGTAACTAGACAAGAGAGAGGGGGAATAAGACAAGAGAGAGGGGGAATTGGACAAGAGAGAGTGGGGGGAATTAGACAGGAGAGAGAGGTTGGAATTTGACAGGAGAGAGAGGGGGGAATTAGACTAGAGAGACGGGGGAACTAGACAAGAGAGAGGGCGAATTAGACAAGAGAGAGGGTGGAATTAGAGAAGAGAGAGAGGGGGGGAATTAGACAGGAGAGAGGAGGGAATTAGACAAGAGAGAGGGGGGAATTAGACAAGAGAGAGGAGGGAATTAGACAAGAGAGAGGGGGGGGAATTAGACAAGAGAGAGGGGAAGGGAATGAGACAAGAGAGAGTGGGGGGAATTAGACAAGATAGAGGGAGGAATTAGACAAGGGAGATGGGGGGGGTGGAATTAGACAATAGAGAGGGGAATTAGACAAGAGAGAGTGGGGGGAATTATACAAGAAAGAGGGGGAATTAGACAAGAGAGAGGGGAATTAGACGAGAGAGAGAGTGGGAATTAGACAGGAGAGAGGGGGGAATTAGAAAAGAGAGTGAGGGTGAATTGGACAAGAGAGAGGGGGGGAATTGGACAAGAGAGAGGCTAAATTAGACAAGAGAGAGAGGGGGGAATTAGACAAGAGAGAGGGGGGGAATTAGACAAGAGAGAGATGGGGAATTAGACAAGAGAGTTGGGGGAATTAGACAAGAGAGAAAGGGGAACTAGACAAGAGAGAGACGGGGAAATTGGACAAGAGAGAGGGGGGATTTAGACAAGAGAGAGACGGGGGAATTGGACAAGAGAGAGGGGGGAATTAGACAAGAGAGAGGGGGGAATTAGACAAGAGAGAGGGGGAATTAGACAAGAGAGTGGGGGGAATTAGACAAGAGAGAGGGGAAGGGAATTAGACAAGAGAGAGAGGGGGGAATTAGACAAGAGAGCAGGGGGAATTAGACAAGAGAGAGGGGGGGAATTAGACAAGAGAGAGGGGGGGAATTAGACAAGAGAGAGAGACGGAATTAGACAAGAGAGAGGGGGGAATTAGATAAGGGAGAGGGGGAATTAGACTAGAGAGAGTGGGGGAATTAGACAAGAGAGAGAGAGGAGGGAATTAGTCAAGATAGAGAGGGGGGGGGAATTAGACAAGAGAGAGAGGTGGAATTAGACAAGAGAGATGGGGGGGAATTAGACAAGAGAGAGGGGGAAATTAGACAAGAGAGAGGGGGAATTAGACAAGAGAGAGGGAGGAATTAGACAAGAGAGAGGGGGGAATTAGAAAAGAGGCAGGGGGGGGAATTAGACAAGAGAGAGAGGGGGAATTTATCAAGAGAGAGAGAGGAGAGATTTAGACAAGAGAGAGATGGGGAATTAGACAAGAGAGAGTGAGGAGGGAATTAGACAAGTGTGAATGGGGGGAATTAGGCAAGAGAGAGGGGTGAATTAGACAAGAGCGAGGGGGGAATTCGACAAGAGAGAGGGGGAATTAGACAAGAGAGAGAGGGGGTATTAGACACGAGAGAGAGGGGGAATTAGAGAAGAGAGAGAGAGGAGGTTATTAGACAAGAGAGAGAGGGGGTGAATTAGATAAGTGAGAGGGGGAATAAGACAAGAGAGACGGGGGGAATTAGACAAGAGAGAGAGGGAGAATTAGACAAGAGAGAGGGGGAATCAGACAAGAGAGAGTTTGGGAATTAGACAAGAGAGAGAGGGGGAATTAGAGAAGAGAGAGAGAGGGGGAATTAGACAAGAGAGAGGGGGGAATTAGACAAGAGACGAGGAGGAATTACACAAGAGAGAGGGGGGAATTATACAAGAGAGAGGAGGGAATTAGACAAGAGAGAGGGGGGAATTAGACAAGAGAGAGGGGGAATTAGACAAGAGAGAGGGGATATTAGACAAGAGAGAGGAGAAGGGAATTAGACAAGAGAGAGAGGTGGAATTAGACGAGAGAGAGGGGGAATTAGACAAGAGATAGGGGGGTAATTAGACAAGAGAGAGAGACGGAATTAGACAAGAGAGAGGGGGGAATTAGATAAGGGAGAGGGGGAATTAGACTAGAGAGAGTGGGGGAATTAGACAAGAGAGAGAGAGGAGGGAATTAGTCAAGAGAGAGAGGGGGGGAATTAGACAAGAGAGAGGGGAGGAATTAGACAAGAGAGAGGGGGAAGTTAGACAAGAGAGAGGGGGAATTAGACAAGAGAGAGGGTGGAATTAGACAAGAGAGAGGGGGGAATTAGATAAGAGGCAGGGGGGGAATTAGACAAGAGAGAGAGGGGGAATTAGACAAGAGAGAGAGAGGAGAGAATTAGACAAGAGAGAGATGGGGAATTAGACAAGAGAGAGTGAGGAGGGTATTAGACAAGTGAGAGTGGGGGGAATTAGGCAAGAGAGAGGGGGGGAATTAGACAAGAGAGAGGGGGGAATTCGACAAGAGAGAGGGGGAATTAGACAAGAAAGAGAGGGGGTATTAGACACGAGAGAGAGGGGGAATTAGACAAGAGAGAGAGAGGAGCTTATTAGACAAGAGAGAGAGGGGGTGAAATAGAGAAGTGAGAGGGGGAATAAGACAAGAGAGACGGGGGGAATTAGACAAGAGAGAGAGGGAGAATTAGACAAGAGAGAGGGGGAATCAGACAAGAGAGAGTGTGGGAATTAGACAAGAGAGAGAGGGGGAATTAGACAAGAGAGAGGGGGGAATTAGACAAGAGAGAGGGGGGAATTAGACAAGAGAAGAGGAGGAATTACACAAGAGAGAGGGGGGAATTAGACAAGAGAGAGGAGGGAATTAGACAAGAGAGAGGGGGGAATTAGACAAGAGAGAGGGGGAATTAGACAAGAGAGAGGGGATATTAGACAAGAGAGAGGAGAAGGGAATTAGATAAGAGAGAGAGGTGGAATTAGACAAGAGAGAGAGGGGGAATTAGACAAGAGATAGGGGGGTAATTAGACAAGAGAGAGGGGGAATAAGACAAGAGAGAGGGGGAATTAGACAAGAGAGAGTGGGGGAATTAGACAAGAGAGAGAGGGGGAATTAGACAAGAGAGAGAGGGGGGAATCAGACAAGAGAGAGGGTGGGAATTAGACAAGAGGGAGAGGGGTATTTAGACAAGACAGAGAGAGGAGGGAATTAGACAAGTGAGAGAGTGGGGGAATTAGACAAGAGAGAGGGGGGGAATTAGACAAGTGAGAGGGGGAATAAGACAAGAGAGAGGGGGAATTAGACAAGAGAGAGTGGGGGAATTAGACAAGGCAAGAAGGGGGAATTAGACAAGAGAGAGAGAGGAGGGAATAAGACAAGAGAGAGAGGGGGTGAATTAGACAAGAGAGAGGGGGAATTAGACAAGAGAGAGGGGGGAATTAGACAAAAGAGAGGTGGGAATTGGACAAGAGAGAGGGGGCGAATTAGACAAGAGAGAGTGGGAATTAGACAAGAGAGAGATAGGAGGGACGTAGACAAGAGAGAAGGGGGAATCAGACAAGAGTGATGGGGGGAATTGGACAAGAGAGAGAGGGGGAATTAGACAAGAGAGAGAGGGAGAATTAGACAAGAGAGAGACGGGGAGAATTAGACAAGAGAGAGAGGTTGGAATTTGACAGGAGAGAGAGGGGGGAATTAGACAAGAGAGAGGGGTGAACTAGACAAGAGAGAGGGCGAATAAGACAAGAGAGAGAGGGGAATTAGAAAAGAGAGAGAGGGGGGGAATTAGACAAGAGAGAGGAGGGAATTAGACAAGAGAGAGGGGGGAATTAGACGAGAGAGAGGGGGAATTGGACAAGAGAGAGGGGGGGAATTAGACAAGAGAGGGGGGAAGGGAATTAGACAAGAGAGAGTGCGGGGAATTAGACAAGAGAGAGGGGGAAATTAGACAAGAGAGAGGGGGAATTAGACAAGAGAGATGGAGGAATTAGGCAAGAGAGAGGGGGGAATTAGATAAGAGGCAGGGGGGGGGAATTAGACAAGAGAGAGAGGGGGAATTAGACAAGAGAGAGAGAGGAGAGAATTAGACAAGAGAGAGATGGGAATTAGACAAGAGAGAGTGAAGAGGGAATTAGACAAGAGAGAGTGGGGGGAATTAGGCAAGAGAGAGGGGGGGAATTAGACAAGAGAGAGGGGGGAATTCGACAAGAGAGAGGGGGAATTAGACAAGAGAGTGAGGGGGTATTAGACACGAGAGAGAGGGGGAATTGGACAAGAGAGAGAGAGGGGGGTTATTAGACAAGAGAGAGAGGGGGGTGAATTAGACAAGTGTGAGGGGGAATGAGACAAGAGAGACGGGGGGGGAATTAGACAAGAGAGAGAAGGAGAATTAGACAAGAGAGAGGGGGAATCAGACAAGAGAGAGTGTGGGAATTAGACAAGAGAGAGAGGGGGAATTAGAGAAGAAAGAGAGGGGAAATTAGACAAGAGATAGGGGGGTAATTAGACAAGAGAGAGGGGGAATAAGACAAGAGAGAGGGGGAATTAGACAAGAGAGAGAGGGGGGAATTATACAAGAAAGAGAGGGAATTAGACAAGAGAGAGGGGAATTAGACAAGAGAGAGAGTGGGAATTAGAGAGAAGAGAGGGGGGAATTAGAAAAGAGAGAGGGGGGAATTAGACAAGAGAGAGGCTAAATTAGACAAGAGAGAGAGGGGGGAATTAGACAAGAGAGAGGGGGGGAATTAGACAAGAGAGCGAGGGGGAATTAGACAAGAGAGTTGGGGGGAATTAGTCAAGAGAGAAAGGGGAATTAGACAAGAGAGAGACGGGGGAATTGGACAAGAGAGAGGGGGGAATTAGACAAGAGAGAGTGGGGGGAATTAGACAAGAGAGATGGGGGGAATTGGACAAGAGAGAGAGGGGGAATTAGACAAGAGAGAGAGGGGGAATTAGACAAGAGAGAGACGTGGGGAATTAGACAAGAGAGAGAGGGGGTAATTTGACAGAGTGAGAGGGGGGAATTAGACAAGAGAGAGGGGGGGAACTAGACAAGAGAGAGGGCGAATTAGACAAGAGAGAGGGGGGAATGAGACAAGAGAAAGAGGGGGGGAATTAGGCAAGAGAGAGGAGGGAATTAGACAAGAGAGAGGGGGGAATTAGACAAGAGAGAAGGGGAATTAGACAAGAGAGAGGGGGGAATTAGACAAGAGAGAGGGGAAGGGAATTAGACAAGAGAGAGAGGGGGGAATTAGACAAGAGAGAGGGGGGAATTAGACAAGAGAGAGGGGGGAATTAGACAAGGGAGCGGGGGGAATTAGACAAGAGAGAGGGGGGGAATTAGACAAGAGAGAGTGACGGAATTAGACAAGAGAGAGGGGGGAATTAGATAAGGGAGAGGGGGAATTAGACTAGAGAGAGTGGGGGAATTAGACAAGAGAGCGAGGGGGAATTAGACAACAGAGTTGGGGGAATTAGACAAGAGACAAAGGGGAATTAGACAAGAGAGAGACGGGGGAATTGGACAAGAGAGAGGGGGGAATTAGACCAGAGAGAGTGTGGGGAATTAGACAAGAGAGATGGGGGGAATTGGACAAGAGAGAGAGTGGGAATTAGACAAGAGAGAGAGGGGTAATTAGACAAGAGAGAGACGGGGCGAATTAGACAAGAGAGAGAGGTGGTAATTTGACAGAGAGAGAGGGGGGGAATTAGACAAGATAGAGGGGGGAACTAGACAAGAGAGAGGGCGAATTAGACAACAGAGAGGGCGGAATTAGACAGGAGAAAGAGGGTGGG
Source organism: Isurus oxyrinchus (assembly GCA_026770705.1). Lineage (NCBI taxonomy): Eukaryota > Metazoa > Chordata > Chondrichthyes > Lamniformes > Lamnidae > Isurus > Isurus oxyrinchus. The sequence continues at coordinate 18,685 of JANJGN010004416.1, read as the reverse complement.
AATTAGGCAAGAGAGAGGAGGGAATTAGACAAGAGAGAGGGGGGAATTAGACAAGAGAGAGGGGGAATTAGACAAGAGAGAGGGGGGAATTAGACAAGAGAGAGGGGAAGGGAATTAGACAAGAGAGAGAGGGTGGAATTAGACAAGAGAGAGGAGGGAATTAGACAAGAGAGAGGGGGGAATTAGACAAGAGAGCGGGGGGAATTAGACAAGAGAGAGGGGGAATTAGACAAGAGAGAGGGGGGAATTAGACAAGAGAGAGGGGAAGGGAATTAGACAAGAGAGAGAGGGGGGAATTAGACAAGAGAGAGGGGGGAATTAGACAAGAGAGAGGGGGGAATTAGACAAGAGAGCGGGGGGAATTAGACAAGAGAGAGGGGGGGAATTAGACAAGAGAGAGAGACGGAATTAGACAAGAGAGAGGGGGGAATTAGATAAGGGAGAGGGGGAATTAGACTAGAGAGAGAGGAGGAATTAGACAAGAGAGCGAGAGGAGGGAATTAGTCAAGAGAGAGAGGGGGGAATTAGACAAGAGAGAGGGGGGGAATTTGACAAGAGAGAGGGGGAAATTAGACAAGAGAGAGGGGGAATTAGACAAGAGAGAGGGAGGAATTAGACAAGAGAGAGTGGGGAATTAGATAAGAGGCAGGGGGGGAATTAGACAAGAGAGAGAGGGGGAATTAGACAAGAGAGAGAGAGGAGAGAATTAGACAAGAGAGAGATGGGGAATTAGACAAGAGACAGTGAGGAGGGAATTAGACAAGAGAGAGTGGGGGGAATTCGGCAAGAGAGAGAGGGGGAATTAGACAAGAGAGAGAGAGGAGGTTATTAGACAAGAGGGAGAGGGGGTGAATTAGACAAGTGAGAGGGGGAATAAGACAAGAGAGACAGGGGGAATTAGAGAAGAGAGAGAGGGAGAATTAGACAAGAGAGAGGGGGAATCAGACAAGAGAGAGTGTGGGTATTAGTCAAGAGTGAGAAGGGGAATTAGAGAAGTGAGAGAGGGGGAATTAGACAAGAGAGAGGAGGGAATTAGACAAGAGAGAGGGGGGAATTAGAAAAGAGAGAGGGGGAATTAGACAAGAGAGAGGGGATATTAGACAAGAGAGAGGAGAAGGGAATTAGACAAGAGAGAGAGGTGGAATTAGACAAGAAAGAGAGGGGGAATTAGACAAGAGATAGGGGGGTAATTAGACAAGAGAGAGGGGGAATAAGACAAGAGAGAGGGGGAATTAGACAAGAGAGAGAGGGGGGGAATTATACAAGAAAGAGAGGGAATTAGACAAGAGAGAGGGGAATTAGACAAGAGAGAGAGTGGGAATTAGAGAGGAGAGAGGGAGGAATTAGAAAAGAGAGAGGGGGGAATTAGACAAGAGAGAGGCTAAATTAGACAAGAGAGAGAGGGGGGAATTAGACAAGAGAGAGGGGTGGAATTAGACAAGAGAGCGAGGGGGAATTAGACAAGAGAGTTGGGGGAATTAGTCAAGAGAGAAAGGGGAATTAGACAAGAGAGAGACGGGGGAATTGGACAAGAGAGAGGGGGGAATTAGACAAGAGAGAGTGGGGGGAATTAGACAAGAGAGATGGGGGGAATTGGACAAGAGAGAGAGGGGGAATTAGACAAGAGAGAGAGGGGGAATTAGACAAGAGAGAGACGGGGGGAATTAGACAAGAGAGAGAGGGGGTAATTTGACAGAGTGAGAGGGGGGAATTAGACAAGAGAGAGGGGGGAACTAGACAAGAGAGAGGGCGAATTAGACAAGAGAGAGGGGGGAATTAGACAAGAGAAAGAGGGGGGGAACTAGGCAAGAGAGAGGAGGGAATTAGACAAGAGAGAGGGGGGAATTAGACAAGAGAGAGGGGGAATTAGACAAGAGAGAGGGGGGAATTAGACAAGAGAGAGGGGAAGGGAATTAGACAAGAGAGAGAGGGGGGAATTAGACAAGAGAGAGGGGGGAATTAGACAAGAGAGAGGGGGGAATTAGACAAGGGAGCGGGGGGAATTAGACAAGAGAGAGGGGGGGAATTAGACAAGAGAGAGAGACGGAATTAGACAAGAGAGAGGGGGGAATTAGATAAGGGAGAGGGGGAATTAGACTAGAGAGAGTGGGGGAATTAGACAAGAGAGCGAGGGGGAATTAGACAACAGAGTTGGGGGAATTAGACAAGAGACAAAGGGGAATTAGACAAGAGAGAGACGGGGGAATTGGACAAGAGAGAGGGGGGAATTAGACCAGAGAGAGTGTGGGGAATTAGACAAGAGAGATGGGGGGAATTGGACAAGAGAGAGAGTGGGAATTAGACAAGAGAGAGAGGGGTAATTAGACAAGAGAGAGACGGGGCGAATTAGACAAGAGAGAGAGGGGGTAATTTGACAGAGAGAGAGGGGGGAATTAGACAAGAGAGAGGGGGGAACTAGACAAGAGAGAGGGCGAATTAGACAAGAGAGAGGGCGGAATTAGACAGGAGAAAGAGGGTGGGAATTAGACAAGAGAGAGGGGGAATTAGACAAGAGAGAGGGGGGAATTAGACAAGAGAGAGGGGAAGGGAATTAGACAAGAGAGAGAGGGGGGAATTAGACAAGAGAGAGGGGGGAATTAGACAAGAGAGAGGGGGGAATTAGACAAGAGAGCGGGGGGAATTAGACAAGAGAGAGGGGGAATTAGACAAGAGAGAGGGGGGAATTAGACAAGAGAGAGGGGAAGGGAATTAGACAAGAGAGAGAGGTTGGAATTTGACAAGAGAGAGAGGGGGGAATTAGACAAGAGAGGGGGGAAGGGAATTAGACAAGAGAGAGTGCGGGGAATTAGACAAGAGAGAGGGGGAAATTAGACAAGAGAGAGGGGGAATTAGACAAGAGAGATGGAGGAATTAGGCAAGAGAGAGGGGGGAATTAGATAAGAGGCAGGGGGGGGGGAATTAGACAAGAGAGAGAGGGGGAATTAGACAAGAGAGAGAGAGGAGAGAATTAGACAAGAGAGAGATGGGGAATTAGACAAGAGAGAGTGAAGAGGGAATTAGACAAGAGAGAGTGGGGGGAATTAGGCAAGAGAGAGGGGGGGAACTAGACAAGAGAGAGGGGGGAATTCGACAAGAGAGAGGGGGAATTAGACAAGAGAGAGAGGGGGTATTAGACACGAGAGAGAGGGGGAATTGGACAAGAGAGAGAGAGGAGGTTATTAGACAAGAGAGAGAGGGGGTGAATTAGACAAGTGTGAGGGGGAATGAGACAAGAGAGACGGGGGGGAATTAGACAAGAGAGAGAAGGAGAATTAGACAAGAGAGAGGGGGAATCAGACAAGAGAGAGTGTGGGAATTAGACAAGAGAGAGAGGGGGAATTAGAGAAGAGAGAGAGGGGGAATTAGACAAGAGAGAGGGGGGAATTAGACAAGAGAAGAGGGGGAATTACACAAGAGAGAGGGGGGAATTAGACAAGAGAGAGGAGGGAATTAGACAAGAGAGAGGGGGGAATTAGACAAGAGAGAGGGGGAATTAGACAAGAGCGAGGGGATATTAGACAAGAGAGAGGAGAAGGGAATTACACAAGAGAGAGAGGTGGAATTGACAAGAAAGAGAGGGGGAATTAGACAAGAGATAGGGGGGTAATTAGACAAGAGAGAGGGGGAATAAGACAAGAGAGAGGGGGAATTAGACAAGAGAGAGAGGGGGGAATTATACAAGAAAGAGAGGGAATTAGACAAGAGAGAGGGGAATTAGACAAGAGAGAGAGTGGGAATTAGAGAGGAGAGAGGGGGGAATTAGAAAAGAGAGAGGGGGGAATTAGACAAGAGAGAGGCTAAATTAGACAAGAGAGAGAGGGGGGAATTAGACAAGAGAGAGGGGGGGAATTAGACAAGAGAGCGAGGGGGAATTAGACAAGAGAGTTGGGGGAATTAGTCAAGAGAGAAAGGGGAATTAGACAAGAGAGAGACGGGGGAATTGGACAAGAGAGAGGGGGGAATTAGACAAGAGAGAGTGGGGGGAATTAGACAAGAGAGATGGGGGGAATTGGACAAGAGAGAGAGGGGGAATTAGACAAGAGAGAGAGGGGGAATTAGACAAGAGAGAGACGGGGGGAATTAGACAAGAGAGAGAGGGGGTAATTTGACAGAGTGAGAGGGGGGAATTAGACAAGAGAGAGGGGGGAACTAGACAAGAGAGAGGGCGAATTAGACAAGAGATAGGGGGGAATTAGACAAGAGAAAGAGGGGGGGAATTAGGCAAGAGAGAGGAGGGAATTAGACAAGAGAGAGGGGGGAATTAGACAAGAGAGAGGGGGAATTAGACAAGAGAGAGGGGGGAATTAGACAAGAGAGAGGGGAAGGGAATTAGACAAGAGAGAGAGGGGGGAATTAGACAAGAGAGAGGGGGGAATTAGACAAGAGAGAGGGGGGAATTAGACAAGGGAGCGGGGGGAATTAGACAAGAGAGAGGGGGGGAATTAGACAAGAGAGAGTGACGGAATTAGACAAGAGAGAGGGGGGAATTAGATAAGGGAGAGGGGGAATTAGACTAGAGAGAGTGGGGGAATTAGACAAGAGAGCGAGGGGGAATTAGACAACAGAGTTGGGGGAATTAGACAAGAGACAAAGGGGAATTAGACAAGAGAGAGACGGGGGAATTGGACAAGAGAGAGGGGGGGAATTAGACCAGAGAGAGTGTGGGGAATTAGACAAGAGAGATGGGGGGAATTGGACAAGAGAGAGAGTGGGAATTAGACAAGAGAGAGAGGGGTAATTAGACAAGAGAGAGACGGGGCGAATTAGACAAGAGAGAGAGGGGGTAATTTGACAGAGAGAGAGGGGGGAATTAGACAAGAGAGAGGGGGGAACTAGACAAGAGAGAGGGCGAATTAGACAAGAGAGAGGGCGGAATTAGACAGGAGAAAGAGGGTGGGAATTAGGCAAGAGAGAGGAGGGAATTAGACAAGAGAGAGGGGGGAATTAGACAAGAGAGAGGGGGAATTAGACAAGAGAGAGGGGGGGAATTAGACAAGAGAGAGGGGAAGGGAATTAGACAAGAGAGAGAGGGTGGAATTAGACAAGAGAGAGGGGGGAATTAGACAAGAGAGAGGGGGGAATTAGACAAGAGAGCGGGGGGAATTAGACAAGAGAGAGGGGGAATTAGACAAGAGAGAGGGGGGAATTAGACAAGAGAGAGGGGAAGGGAATTAGACAAGAGAGAGAGGGGGGAATTAGACAAGAGAGAGGGGGGAATTACACAAGAGAGAGGGGGGAATTAGGCAAGAGAGCGGGGGGAATTAGACAAGAGAGAGGGGGGGAATTAGACAAGAGAGAGAGACGGAATTAGACAAGAGAGAGGGGGGAATTAGATAAGGGAGAGGGGGAATTAGACTAGAGAGAGAGGAGGAATTAGACAAGAGAGAGAGAGGAGGGAATTAGTCAAGAGAGAGAGGGGGGAATTAGACAAGAGAGAGGGGGGGAATTTGACAAGAGAGAGGGGGAAATTAGACAAGAGAGAGGGGGAATTAGACAAGAGAGAGGGAGGAATTAGACAAGAGAGAGGGGGGAATTAGATAAGAGGCAGGGGGGGAATTAGACAAGAGAGAGAGGGGGAATTAGACAAGAGAGAGAGAGGAGAGAATTAGACAAGAGAGAGATGGGGAATTAGACAAGAGACAGTGAGGAGGGAATTAGACAAGAGAGAGTGGGGGGAATTAGGCAAGAGAGAGAGGGGGAATTAGACAAGAGAGAGAGAGGAGGTTATTAGACAAGAGGGAGAGGGGGTGAATTAGACAAGTGAGAGGGGGAATAAGACAAGAGAGACAGGGGGAATTAGAGAAGAGAGAGAGGGAGAATTAGACAAGAGAGAGGGGGAATCAGACAAGAGAGAGTGTGGGTATTAGTCAAGAGTGAGAAGGGGAATTAGAGAAGTGAGAGAGGGGGAATTAGACAAGAGAGAGGAGGGAATTAGACAAGAGAGAGGGGGGAATTAGACAAGAGAGAGGGGGAATTAGACAAGAGAGAGGGGATATTAGACAAGAGAGAGGAGAAGGGAATTAGACAAGAGAGAGAGGTGGAATTAGACAAGAAAGAGAGGGGGAATTAGACAAGAGATAGGGGGGTAATTAGACAAGAGAGAGGGGGAATAAGACAAGAGAGAGGGGAAATTAGACAAGAGAGAGAGGGGGGAATTATACAAGAAAGAGAGGGAATTAGACAAGAGAGAGGGGAATTAGACAAGAGAGAGAGTGGGAATTAGAGAGGAGAGAGGGGGGAATTAGAAAAGAGAGAGGGGGGAATTAGACAAGAGAGAGGCTAAATTAGACAAGAGAGAGAGGGGGGAATTAGACAAGAGAGAGGGGGGGAATTAGACAAGAGAGCGAGGGGGAATTAAACAAGAGAGTTGGGGGAATTAGTCAAGAGAGAAAGGGGAATTAGACAAGAGAGAGACGGGGGAATTGGACAAGAGAGAGGGGGGAATTAGACAAGAGAGAGTGGGGGGAATTAGACAAGAGAGCGGGGGGAATTAGACAAGAGAGAGGGGGAATTAGACAAGAGAGAGGGGGGAATTAGACAAGAGAGAGGGGAAGGGAATTAGACAAGAGAGAGAGGGGGGAATTAGACAAGAGAGAGGGGGGAATTAGACAAGAGAGAGGGGGGAATTAGGCAAGAGAGCGGGGGGAATTAGACAAGAGAGAGGGGGGGAATTAGACAAGAGAGAGAGACGGAATTAGACAAGAGAGAGGGGGGAATTAGATAAGGGAGAGGGGGAATTAGACTAGAGAGAGAGGAGGAATTAGACAAGAGAGAGAGAGGAGGGAATTAGTCAAGAGAGAGAGGGGGGAATTAGACAAGAGAGAGGGGGGGAATTTGACAAGAGAGAGGGGGAAATTAGACAAGAGAGAGGGGGAATTAGACAAGAGAGAGGGAGGAATTAGACAAGAGAGAGGGGGGAATTAGATAAGAGGCAGGGGGGGAATTAGACAAGAGAGAGAGGGGGAATTAGACAAGAGAGAGAGAGGAGAGAATTAGACAAGAGAGAGATGGGGAATTAGACAAGAGACAGTGAGGAGGGAATTAGACAAGAGAGAGTGGGGGGAATTAGGCAAGAGAGAGAGGGGGAATTAGACAAGAGAGAGAGAGGAGGTTATTAGACAAGAGGGAGAGGGGGTGAATTAGACAAGTGAGAGGGGGAATAAGACAAGAGAGACAGGGGGAATTAGAGAAGAGAGAGAGGGAGAATTAGACAAGAGAGAGGGGGAATCAGACAAGAGAGAGTGTGGGTATTAGTCAAGAGTGAGAAGGGGAATTAGAGAAGTGAGAGAGGGGGAATTAGACAAGAGAGAGGAGGGAATTAGACAAGAGAGAGGGGGGAATTAGACAAGAGAGAGGGGGAATTAGACAAGAGAGAGGGGATATTAGACAAGAGAGAGGAGAAGGGAATTAGACAAGAGAGAGAGGTGGAATTAGACAAGAAAGAGAGGGGGAATTAGACAAGAGATAGGGGGGTAATTAGACAAGAGAGAGGGGGAATAAGACAAGAGAGAGGGGAAATTAGACAAGAGAGAGAGGGGGGAATTATACAAGAAAGAGAGGGAATTAGACAAGAGAGAGGGGAATTAGACAAGAGAGAGAGTGGGAATTAGAGAGGAGAGAGGGGGGAATTAGAAAAGAGAGAGGGGGGAATTAGACAAGAGAGAGGCTAAATTAGACAAGAGAGAGAGGGGGGAATTAGACAAGAGAGAGGGGGGGAATTAGACAAGAGAGCGAGGGGGAATTAAACAAGAGAGTTGGGGGAATTAGTCAAGAGAGAAAGGGGAATTAGACAAGAGAGAGACGGGGGAATTGGACAAGAGAGAGGGGGGAATTAGACAAGAGAGAGTGGGGGGAATTAGACAAGAGAGATGGGGGGAATTGGACAAGAGAGAGAGGGGGAATTAGACAAGAGAGAGAGGGGGAATTAGACAAGAGAGAGACGGGGGGAATTAGACAAGAGAGAGAGGGGGTAATTTGACAGAGTGAGAGGGGGGAATTAGACAAGAGAGAGGGGGGAACTAGACAAGAGAGAGGGCGAATTAGACAAGAGAGAGGGGGGAATTAGACAAGAGAAAGAGGGGGGGAACTAGGCAAGAGAGAGGAGGGAATTAGACAAGAGAGAGGGGGGAATTAGACAAGAGAGAGGGGGAATTAGACAAGAGAGAGGGGGGAATTAGACAAGAGAGAGGGGAAGGGAATTAGACAAGAGAGAGAGGGGGGAATTAGACAAGAGAGAGGGGGGAATTAGACAAGAGAGAGGGGGGAATTAGACAAGGGAGCGGGGGGAATTAGACAAGAGAGAGGGGGGGAATTAGACAAGAGAGAGAGACGGAATTAGACAAGAGAGAGGGGGGAATTAGATAAGGGAGAGGGGGAATTAGACTAGAGAGAGTGGGGGAATTAGACAAGAGAGCGAGGGGGAATTAGACAACAGAGTTGGGGGAATTAGACAAGAGACAAAGGGGAATTAGACAAGAGAGAGACGGGGGAATTGGACAAGAGAGAGGGGGGAATTAGACCAGAGAGAGTGTGGGGAATTAGACAAGAGAGATGGGGGGAATTGGACAAGAGAGAGAGTGGGAATTAGACAAGAGAGAGAGGGGTAATTAGACAAGAGAGAGACGGGGCGAATTAGACAAGAGAGAGAGGGGGTAATTTGACAGAGAGAGAGGGGGGAATTAGACAAGAGAGAGGGGGGAACTAGACAAGAGAGAGGGCGAATTAGACAAGAGAGAGGGGGGAATTAGACAAGAGAGAGGGGAAGGGAATTAGACAAGAGAGAGAGGGGGGAATTAGACAAGAGAGAGGGGGGAATTAGACAAGAGAGAGGGGGGAATTAGACAAGAGAGCGGGGGGAATTAGACAAGAGAGAGGGGGAATTAGACAAGAGAGAGGGGGGAATTAGACAAGAGAGAGGGGAAGGGAATTAGACAAGAGAGAGAGGGGGGAATTAGACAAGAGAGAGGGGGGGAATTAGACAAGAGAGAGGGGGGGAATTAGACAAGAGAGCGGGGGGAATTAGACAAGAGAGAGGGGGGGGAATTAGACAAGAGAGAGAGACGGAATTAGACAAGAGAGAGGGGGGAATTAGATAAGGGAGAGGGGGAATTAGACTAGAGAGAGAGGAGGAATTAGACAAGAGAGAGAGAGGAGGGAATTAGTCAAGAGAGAGAGGGGGGAATTAGACGAGAGAGGGGGGGGAATTTGACAAGAGAGAGGGGGAAATTAGACAAGAGAGAGGGGGAATTAGACAAGAGAGAGGGAGGAATTAGACAAGAGAGAGGGGGGAATTAGATAAGAGGCATGGGGGGAATTAGACAAGAGAGAGAGGGGGAATTAGACAAGAGAGAGAGAGGAGAGAATTAGACAAGAGAGATGGGGAATTAGACAAGAGACAGTGAGGAGGGAATTAGACAAGAGAGAGTGGGGGGAATTAGGCAAGAGAGAGAGGGGGAATTAGACAAGAGAGAGAGAGGAGGTTATTAGACAAGAGGGAGAGGGGGTGAATTAGACAAGTGAGAGGGGGAATAAGACAAGAGAGACAGGGGGAATTAGAGAAGAGAGAGAGGGAGAATTAGACAAGAGAGAGGGGGAATCAGACAAGAGAGAGTGTGGGTATTAGTCAAGAGTGAGAGGGGGAATTAGAGAAGTGAGAGAGGGGGAATTAGACAAGAGAGAGGGGGGAATTAGAAAAGAGAAGAGGAGGAATTACACAAGAGAGAGGGGGGGAATTAGACAAGAGAGAGGGGGAATTAGACAAGAGAGAGGAGAATGGAATTAGACAAGAGAGAGAGGTGGAATTAGACAAGAGAGAGAGGGGGAATTAGACAAGAGATAGGTGGGTAACTAGACAAGAGAGAGGGGGAATAAGACAAGAGAGAGGGGGAATTAGACAAGAGAGAGTGGGGGGAATTAGACAAGAGAGAGAGGTTGGAATTTGACAGGAGAGAGAGGGGGGAATTAGACTAGAGAGAGGGGGGAACTAGACAAGAGAGAGGGCGAATTAGACAAGAGCGAGGGTGGAATTAGAGAAGAGAGAGAGGGGGGGAATTAGACAAGAGAGAGGAACGAATTAGACAAGAGAGAGGGGGGAATTAGACAAGAGAGAGGGGGGGAATTAGACAAGAGAGAGGGGAGAATTAGACAAGAGAGCGGGGGGAATTAGACAAGAGACAGTGGGTGGGAATTAGACAAGAGAAGGGGGGAATTAGACAAGAGAGGGGGGGGAATTAGACAAGAGAGAGGGAGAATAAGACAAGAGAGAGGGAGAATTAGACAAGAGAGAGTGGTGGAATTAGACAAGAGAGAGAGGAGGGAATAAGACAAGAGAGAGAGGGGGAATTAGACAAGAGAGAGAGAGGAGGGAATTAGACAAGAGAGAGAGGGCGTATTAGACAAGAGACAGAGGGGGAATTAGACAAGAGAGAGAGAGGAGGGTATAAGACAAGAGAGGGAGGGGGGGAATTAGACAAGTGAGAGGGGGAATTAGACAAGAGAGACGGGGGGAATTAGACAAAAGAGAGAGGGAGAATTAGACAAGAGTGAGAGAGGAGGGAATTAGACAAGAGAGAGAGGGCGTATTAGACAAGAGAGAGAGGGGGAATTAGATAAGAGAGAGAGAGGAGGGTATTAGACAAGAGAGGGAGGGGGGGAATTAGACAAGAGAGAGGGGGAATTAGACAAGAGAGAGGGGGTGAATTAGACAAGAGAGACGGGGAATTAGACAAGAGAGAGAGGGGGAATTAGACAAGAGAGAGAGAGGAGGGTATTAGACAAGAGAGGGAGGGAGGGAATTAGACAAGTGAGAGGGGGAATTAGACAAGAGAGACGGGGGGAATTAGAGAAGAGAGAGAGGGAGAATTAGACAAGAGTGAGGGGGAATCAGACAAGAGAGAGGGTGGGAATTAGGCAAGAGAGAGAGGGGGAATTAGAGAAGAGAGAGAGGCGGAATTAGACAAGAGAGAGGGGGGAATTAGACAAGAGAGAGGGGGATTTAGACAAGAGAGAGGGGGGGGGAATTAGACAAGAGAGACGGGGAATTAGACAAGAGAGAGAGGGTGGGAATTAGACAAGAGAGAGGGGGGAATTAGACAAGAGAGGGGGGGGGGAATTAGACAAGAGAGAGGGAGAATAAGACAAGAGAGTGGTGGAATTAGACATGAGAGAGAGGAGGGAATAAGACAAGAGAGAGAGCGGGAATTAGACAAGAGAGAGAGAGGAGGGAATTAGACAAGAGAGAGAGGGGGTATTAGACAAGAGAGAGAGGGGGTATTCGACAAGAGAGAGAGAGGAGGGTATTAAACAAGAGAGGGAGGGGGGGAATTAGACAAGTGAGAGGGGGAATTAGACAAGAGAGACGGGCAGAATTAGACAAGAGAGAGAGGGAGAATTAGACAAGAGAGAGGGGGAATCAGACAAGAGAGAGGGTGGGAATTAGGCAAGAGAGAGAGGGGGAATTAGAGAAGAGAGAGGGGGGGAATTAGACAAGAGAGAGTGGGACTTTGACAAGAGAAGTGGGGGAATTTCACAAGAGAAAGGGGGGAATTAGACAAGAGTGAGAGAGGGTTAATTAGACAAGAGAGAGGGGGGAATTAGACAAGAGAGAGGGTGGAATTTGACAAGAGAGAGAGGGGGGAATTAGACAAGAGAGAGGGGGGAATTAGACATGAGAGAGAGGGGGGAATTAGAGAAGATAGAGGGGGGAATTAGACCAGAGAGAGAGGGAGCATTAGACAAGAGAGAGAGGGGGAATTAGATAAGAGAGAGAGGGAGCATTAGACAAGAGAGAGTGGGGGAATTAGAAAAGAGAGAGGGGGGAATTAGACAAGATAGAGGGAGGAATTAGACAAGAGAGATGGGGGGGAAATAGACAATAGAGAGGGGAATTAGACAAGAGAGAGAGGGAGAATTAGACAAGAGAGAGGGGGAATCAGACAAGAGAGAGGGTGGGAATTAGGCAAGAGAGAGAGGGGGAATTAGAGAAGAGAGAGAGGGGCAATTAGACAAGAGAGAGGGGGGAATTTGACAAGAGAAGAGGGGAAATTACACAAAAGAGAGGGGGTTATTAGACAAGAGTGAGAGAGGGTTAATTAGACAAGAGAGAGGGGGGAATTAGACAAGAGAGAGGGTGGAAATTGGCAAGAGAGAAGGGGGGGAATGAGACAAGAGAGAGGGGGGGAATTAGACATGAGAGAGAGGGAGCATTAGAAAAGAGAGAGAGGGGGAATGAGACAAGAGAGAGGGGAGAATTAGACAAGAGAGAGGGGGCGAATTAGACAAGGGAGAGAGTGGGAATTAGACAAGAGAGAGATAGGAGGGACGTAGACAAGAGAGAAGGGGGAATCAGAAAAGAGTGATGGGGGGAATTGGACAAGAGAGAGAGGGGGAATTAGACAAGAGAGAGAGGGAGAATTAGACAAGAGAGAGAAGGGGAGAATTACACAAGAGAGAGAGGTTGGAATTTGACAGGAGAGAGAGGGGGGGAATTAGACTAGAGAAAGGGGGGAACTAGACAAGAGAGAGGGCGAATTAGACAAGAGAGAGGGTGGAATTAGAGAAGAGAGAGAGGGGGGGAATTAGACAAGAGAGAGGAGGGAATTAGACAAGAGAGAGGGGGGAATTAGACAAGAGAGAGGGGGGAAATGGACAAGAGAGAGGGGGGTAATTAGACAAGAGAGAGGGGAAGGGAATGAGACAAGAGAGAGTGGGGGGAATTAGACAAGAGAGAGGGGGGAATTAGCCAAGAGAGGGGGGGGGAATTAGACAAGAGAGAGGGGGAATTAGACAAGAGAGAGGGGGGGGTAATTAGACAAGAGAGACGGGGAATTAGACAAGAGAGAGAGGGTGGGAATTAGACAAGAGAGAGGGGGGAATTAGACAAGAGAGACGGGGAATTAGACAAGAGAGAGAGGGGGAATTAGACAAGAGAGAGAGAGGAGGGTATTAGACAAGAGAGGGAGGGGGGAATTAGACAAGTGAGAGGGGGAATTAGACAAGAGAGATGGGGGGGAATTAGACAAGAGAGAGAGGGAGAATTAGACAAGAGTGAGGGGGAATCAGACAAGAGAGAGGGTGGGAATTAGGCAAGAGAGAGAGGCGGAATTAGACAAGAGAGAGGGGGGGAATTAGACAAGAGAGAGGGGGAATTAGACAAGAGAGAGCGGGGGAATTAGACAAGAGAGACGGGGAATTAGACAAGAGAGAGAGGGTGGGAATTAGACAAGAGAGAGAGGGGAATTAGACAAGAGAGGGGGGGGGAATTAGACAAGAGAGAGGGAGAATAAGACAAGAGAGAGGGGGAATTAGACAAGAGAGAGTGGTGGAATCAGACAAGAGAGAGAGGAGGGAATAAGACAAGAGAGAGAGGGGGGAATTAGACAAGAGAGAGAGAGGAGGGAATTAGACAAGAGAGAGAGGGGGTATTAGACAAGAGAGAGAGGGGGGAATTAGACAAGAGAGAGAGAGGAGGGTATTAGACAAGAGAGGGAGGGGGGAACTGGACAAGTGAGAGGGGGAATTAGACAAGAGAGACGGGCGGAATTAGACAAGAGAGAGAGGGAGAATTAGACAAGAGAGAGGGGGAATCAGGCAAGAGAGAGGGTGGGAATTAGGCAAGAGAGAGAGGGGGAATTAGAGAAGAGAGAGGAGGGAATTAGACAAGAGAGAGTGGGGAATTTGACAAGAGAAGAGGGGGAATTTCACAAGAGAGAGGGGGGGAATTAGACAAGAGTGAGAGAGGGTTAATTAGACAAGAAAGAGGGGGGAATTAGACAAGAGAGAGGGTGGAATTTGACAAGAGAGAGAGGGGGGAATTAGACAAGAGAGAGGGGGGAATTAGACATGAGAGAGAGGGAGCATTAGAAAAGAGAGAGAGGGGGAATGAGACAAGAGAGAGGGGGGAATTAGACAAGAGAGAGGGAGGAATTAGACAAGAGAGAGGGGGGGGAATTAGAGAAGAGAGAGAGGGGGGGAATTAGACAAGAGAGAGGGGGGAATTAGACAAGAGAGGGGGGGGAATTAGACAAGAGAGAGAGGGGGAATTAGACAAGAGAGAGTAGGGGAATTAGACAAGAGAGAGAGGGGGGAATTAGACAAGAGAGAGGGGGGGAATTAGACAAGAGAGAGAGGGGGGAATTAGAGAAGATAGAGGGGGGAATTAGACCAGAGAGAGAGGGAGCATTAGACAAGAGAGAGAGGGGGGAATTAGATAAGAGAGAGAGGGGAGCATTAGACAAGAGAGAGTGGGGGAATTAGAAAAGAGAGAGGGCGGAATTAGACAAGATAGAGGGAGGAATTAGACAAGAGAGATGGGGGGGAATTAGACAATAGAGAGGGGAATTAGACAAGAGAGAGAGGGGGGAATTATACAAGAAAGAGGGGGAATTAGACAAGGGAGAGGGGAATTAGACAAGAGAGAGAGTGGGAATTAGACAGGAGAGAGGGGGGAATTAGAAAAGAGAGTGAGGGGGAATTGGACAAGAGAGAGGGGGTTAATTAGACAAGAGAGAGGCTAAATTAGACAAGAGAGAGAGGGGGGGGAATTAGACAAGAGAGAGGGGGGGGAATTAGACAAGAGAGAGAGGGGGGAATTAGACAAGAGAGTTGGGGGAATTAGACTAGAGAGAAAGGGGAACTAGACAAGAGAGAGACGGGGGAAATTGGACAAGAGAGAGGGGGGAATTAGACAAGAGAGAAACGGGGGAATTGGACAAGAGAGAGGGGGGTAATTAGACAAGAGAGAGGGGGGGAATTAGACAAGAGAGCGGGGGGAATTAGACAAGAGAGAGTGGGTGGGAATTAGACAAGAGAGAGAGGGGGAATTAGAGAAGAGAGAGAGGCGGAATTAGACAAGAGAGAGGGGGGAATTAGACAAGAGAGAGGGGGAATTAGACAAGAGAGAGGGGGGGATTAGACAAGAGAGACGGGGAATTAGACAAGAGAGAGAGGGTGGGAATTAGACAAGAGAGAGGGGGGAATTAGAGAAGAGAGGGTGGGGGGGAATTAGACATGAGAGAGGGAGAATAAGACAAGAGAGAGGGGGAATTAGACAAGAGAGAGTGGTGGAATTAGACAAGAGAGAGAGGAGGGAATAAGACAAGAGAGAGAGGGGGAATTAGACAAGAGAGAAAGAGGAGGGAATTAGACAAGAGAGAGAGAGGGTATTAGACAAGAGAGAGAGGGAGAATTAGACAAGAGAGAGAGAGGAGGGTATTAGACAAGAGAGGGAGGGGGGGGAATTAGACAAGTGAGAGGGGGGAATTAGACAAGAGAGACGGGCGGAATTAGACAAGAGAGAGAGGGAGAATTAGACAAGAGAGAGGGGGAATCAGACAAGAGAGAGGGTGGGAATTAGGCAAGAGAGAGAGGGGGAATTACAGAAGAGAGAGACGGGGAATTGGACAAGAGAGAGTGGGGGAATTTGACAAGAGAAGAGGGGGGAATTTCACAAGAGAGAGGGGGAAATAGACAAGAGTGAGAGAGGGTTAATTAGACAAGAGAGAGGGGGGAATTAGACAAGAGAGAGGGGTGGAATTTGACAAGAGAGAGAGGGGGGGAATTAGTCAAGAGAGAGGGGGGGAATTAGACATGAGAGAGAGGGAGCATTAGAAAAGAGAGAGAGGGGGAATGACACAAGAGAGAGGGGGGAATTAGACAAGAGAGAGGGAGGAATTAGACAAGAGAGAGGGGGGGAATTAGAGAAGAGAGAGAGGGGGGGAATTAGACAAGAGAGAGGGGGAATTAGACAAGAGAGTGGGGAATTAGACAAGAGAGAGCGGGGGAATTAGACAAGAGAGAGAGGGGGGAATTAGACAAGAGAGAGGGGGGGGAATTAGACAAGAGAGAGAGGGGGAATTAGACAAGAGAGTTGGGGGAATTAGACAAGAGAGAAAGGGGGAACTAGACAAGAGAGAGACGGGGAAATTGGACAAGAGAGAGGGGGGATTTAGACAAGAGAGAGACGGGGGAATTGGACAAGAGAGAGGGGGGAATTAGACAAGAGCGAGGGGAGAATTAGACAAGAGAGCGGGGGGAATTAGACAAGAGACAGTGGGTGGGAATTAGACAAGAGAAGGGGGGAATTAGACAAGAGAGGGGGGGGGAATTAGACAAGAGAGAGGGAGAATAAGACAAGAGAGAGGGAGAATTAGACAAGAGAGAGTGGGTGGAATTAGACAAGAGAGAGAGGAGGGAATAAGACAAGAGAGAGATGGGAATTAGACAAGAGAGAGAGAGGAGGGAATTAGACAAGAGAAAGAGGGGCGTATTAGACAAGATAGAGAGGGGGGAATTAGACAAGAGAGAGAGAGGAGGGTATTAGACAAGAGAGGGAGGGCGGGAATTAGACAAGTGAGAGGGGGAATTAGAGAAGAGAGACGGGGGGAATTAGACAAAAGAGAGAGGGAGAATTAGACAAGAGTGAGAGAGGAGGGGAATTAGACAAGAGAGAGAGGGCGTATTAGACAAGAGAGAGAGGGGGAATTAGATAAGAGAGAGAGAGGAGGGTATTAGACAAGAGAGGGAGGGGGGGGAATTAGACAAGAGAGAGGGGGGAAATTAGACAAGAGAGAGGGGGGGAATTAGACAAGAGAGACGGGGAATTAGACAAGAGAGAGAGGGGGGAATTAGACAAGAGAGAGAGAGGAGGGTATTAGACAAGAGAGGGAGGTGGGGAATTAGACAAGTGAGAGGGGGCATTAGACAAGAGAGACGGGGGGAATTAGAGAAGAGAGAGAGGGAGAGTTAGACAAGAGTGAGGGGGGAATCAGACAAGAGAGAGGGTGGGAATTAGGCAAGAGAGAGGGGGAATTAGACAAGAGAGAGGGGGGGGGAATTAGACAAGAGAGAGGGGGAATTAGACAAGAGAGAGGGGGGGAATTAGACAAGAGAGACGGGGGGAATTAGACAAGAGAGAGAGGGTGGGAATTAGACAAGAGAGAGGGGGGGAATTAGACAAGAGAGGGGGGGGGAATTAGACAAGAGAGAGGGGAGAATAAGACAAGAGAGTGGTGGAATTAGACATGAGAGAGAGGAGGGAATAAGACAAGAGAGAGAGGGGGGAATTAGACAAGAGAGAGAGAGGAGGGAATTAGACAAGAGAGAGAGGGGGGTATTAGACAAGAGAGAGAGGGGGTATTAGATGAGAGAGAGAGAGGAGGGTATTAGACAAGAGAGGGAGGGGGGGGAATTAGACAAGTGAGAGGGGGAATTAGACAAGAGAGACGGGCGGAATTAGACAAGAGAGAGAGGGAGAATTAGACAAGAGAGAGGGGGAATCAGACAAGAGAGAGGGTGGGAATTAGGCAAGAGAGAGAGGGGGAATTAGAGAAGAGAGAGAGGGGGAATTAGACAAGAGAGAGTGGGGAATTTGACAAGAGAAGTGGGGGAATTTCACAAGAGAGAGGGGGGAATTAGACAAGAGTGAGAGAGGGTTAATTAGACAAGAGAGAGGGGGGGAATTAGACAAGAGAGAGGGTTGGAATTTGACAAGAGAGAGAGGGGGGAATTAGACAAGAGAGAGGGGGGGAATTAGACATGAGAGAGAGGGGGGAATTAGAGAAGATAGAGGGGGGGAATTAGACCAGAGAGAGAGGGAGCATTAGACAAGAGAGAGAGGGGGAATTAGATAAGAGAGAGAGGGAGCATTAGACAAGAGAGAGTGGGGGGAATTAGAAAAGAGAGAGGGGGGAATTAGACAAGAGAGATGGGGGGGAATTAGACAATAGAGAGGGGAATTAGACAAGAGAGAGAGGGGGGAATTATACAAGAAAGAGGGGGAATTAGACAAGTGAGAGGGGGGAATTAGACAAGAGAGAGGGCGGAATTAGACAAGAGAGAGGGGGGAATTAGACAAGAGAGAGAGGAGGGAATAAGACAAGAGAGAGAGGGGGAATTAGACAAGAGAGAGAGAGGAGGGAATTAGACAAGAGAGAGAGGCGGAATTAGACAAGAGAGAGGGTGGAATTAGACAAGAGAGAGGGGGAATTAGACAAGAGAGAGGGGGGGAATTAGACAAGAGAGACGGGGAATTAGACAAGAGAGAGAGGGGGAATTAGACAAGAGAGAGAGAGGAGGGTATTAGACAAGAGAGAGAGGGGGGGGAACTAGACAAGTGAGAGGGGGAATTAGACAAGAGAGATGGGGGGAATTAGACAAGAGAGAGAGGGGAGAATTAGACAAGAGTGAGGGGGAATAAGACAAGAGAGAGGGTGGGAATTAGGCAAGAGAGAGAGGGGGAATTAGAGAAGAGAGAGAGGCGGAATTAGACAAGTGAGAGGGGGGGAATTAGACAAGAGAGAGGGGGAATTAGACAAGAGAGAGGGGGGGAATTAGACAAGAGAGACGGGGAATTAGACAAGAGAGAGAGGGTGAGAATTAGACAAGAGAGAGGGGGGAATTAGACAAGAGAGGGGGGGGGGGGAATTAGACAAGAGAGAGGGAGAATAAGACAAGAGAGAGGGGGAATTAGACAAGAGAGAGTGGTGGAATTAGACAAGAGAGAGAGGAAGGAATAAGACATGAGAGAGAGGGGGAATTAGACAAGAGAGAGAGAGGAACTCTCTCTTTTCCCTCCTCCCTCCGTTGTTGTTGTTGAGAGAGATCTCTCTCTTTTCCTCCTCCTCCGTTGTTGTTGTTGAGAGAGATCTCTCTCTTTTTCCTCCTCCTCCGTTGTTGTTGTTGAGAGAGA
>JANJGN010004415.1:0-33536 GCA_026770705.1 Isurus oxyrinchus | reverse complement strand
TCCCACTTCTGCTGGTCTGATTCCCACTTTCTGCTGGTCTGATTCCACATTCTGCTGGTCTGATTCCCACTTTCTACTGGTCTGATTCCCACTTTCTGATGGTCTGATTCCCACATTCTGCTGGTCGAGTCCCACATTCTGCTTGTCTGAGTCCCACATTATACAGTCTGAGTCCCCACATTCTCCTGGTCAGAGTCCCACATTTTGCTGCTCTGAGCCCCGCATTCTCTGTCTGAGTCCCCACATTCTGCTGGTCAGTGTGCCACATTCTGCTGGTCTGAGTCCCCACATTCCGCTGGTCAGTTGCCACATTCTGCTGTTCTGATCCCCACATTCTGCTGGTCAGTGTGCCACATTCGTCGGTTCTGAGTCCCCACATTCCGCTCTCTGTGTCCTACATGCTGCTGGTCTGAGTCCCCACTTTCTGCTGGTCTGATTCCCACTTCTGATGGTCTATTCCCACTTTCTGCTGGTCTGATCCCCATTCTGCTGTCAAGTCCCACATTGCACTGGTCTGAGTTGCCACATTCTCCTGTCTGAGTCCCACATTCTGCTGGTCATGTACCCACTTTCTGCTGTCTGATTCCTAACTTCTGCTGGCCTGATTCCCACATTCCGCTTGTCTGAGACCATCATTCTGCTGGTGTGTGTCCCCCACTTTCTGCTGGTCTGAGTCCCAAATTCCGCTGGCCAGTGTTCAACATTTTGCTGCTTTGAGGCCCCACTTTCATCTTGTCTGAGTCCCCACATTGTGCTGGTCTAGTCCCACATTCTGGTCTGAGTCCCCCACATTCTGCTGTTCTGATCCCCACATGCTGCTGGTCTGAGTCCCACTTTCTGCTGGTCTGATTCCACATTCTCTGGTCGGAGTCCCACATTCTGCTTGTCTGAGTCCCACATTACACTGGTCTGAGTCCCCACATTCTCTTGTCAGAGTCCCACATTCTGCTGGTCTGAGTTCCCACTCTTGCTGGTCAGTGACCCACATTTTGCTTCTCTGAACCCCCACATCCTGCTGGTCTGAGTCCCCACATTCTGCTAGTCTGAGCCCCCACATTCTGCTGCTCTGAATCCCCACATCCTCTGCTCTGAGCTCCCACAATCTGCTCACTGAGCCCCCATATTCTGCTGGTCTGAGTCCCTGTATTTTGCTGGTCTGACTCCTAAATTCTGCTGGTCTGAGTCCCACATTCTGCAGGCCTGTTTCCCACATCAGCCGGTCTTGTCCCCATATCCTGCTGGTCTGACCCCCACATTCTGCTGGTCTGTGTCCCCACTGTCCGCTGTCTGTTTCCCACTTTCCGCTAGCCTGATTCCCACATTCTCTGGTCTGACTCCCACCTTCGGCTGGTGTGACTTCCACATTCTGCTTGTCTGAGTCACACATCCTGCTTCTCTGAGCCGCCACATCCTGCTGGTCTGAGTCCCCACATTCTGCTAGTCTGAGTCCCCACATTCTGCTAGTCTGAGTCCCCACATTCTGCTGATCTGAATTGCACCTTCTGCTGTCCTGAGCCCCCCCATATTCTGCTGGTCTGAGCCCCCCACATCATGCTGGTCTGAACCCCAATTTCTGCTGCTCTGAGTCCCACATTCTGTTGGTAAATGTCCCCATTTTCTGCAGATCTGATTCCCACTTTCTGCTGTCTGATTCCCACATTCTGTTGGTCGGGGTCTCTCATTCTGCTGGTCTGAGTCCCACATTACACTGTCTGAGTCCCCACATTCTGCTGGTCAGTGTACCCAATTTCTGCTGGTCTGATTCCCACCTTCTGCTGCCTGATTCCCACATTCCGCTTGTCTGAGACCCACATTCTGCTGGTCTGTGTCCCCACTTTCTGCTTGTCTGAGTTCCCACATTCCGCTGGTCAGTGTGCCACATTTTGCTGCTCTGGGGCCCCACATTCTTCTTGTCTGAGTCACCACATTCTGCTGTTCTGATCCCCACATTCTGCTGGTCTGAGTCCCCACATTCCGCTGTCTGTGTCCTACATGCTGTCTGAATCCCCACGTTCTGCTGGTCTGATTTCCACTTTTCTGCTGGTCTGATTCCCACTTTCTGATGGTCTGATTCCACTTTCTGCTGTCTGATTCCACATTCTGCTTGTCTGAGTTCCCACATTCTGCTGGTCAGTGTGCCACATTTTGCTGCTCTGAGGCCCCACATTCTTCTTGTCTGAGTCCCCACATTCTGCTCTCTGTGTCCTACATGCTGCTGGTCTGAGTCCCCACTTTCTGCTGGTCTGATTTTCATTTTCTGATGGTCTGATTCCCACTTTCTGCTGGTCTGATTCCACATTCTGCTGGTCAGAGTCCCACATTCTGCTTGTCTGAGTCCCACATTACACTGGTCTGAGTCCCCACATTCTCCTGGTCAGAGTCCCACATTCTGCTGGTCTGAGTTCCCACACTTGGCTGGTCAGTGACCCACATTTTGCTTCTCTGAACCCCCCATCCTGCTGGTCTGAGTCCCCACATTCTGCTAGTCTGAGCCCCCACATTCTGCTGCTCTGAATCCCCACATCCTGCTGCTCTGAGCTCCCACAATCTGCTCACTGAGCCCCCATATTCTGCTGGTCTGAGTCCCCATATTTTGCTGTCTGACTCCTAAATTCTGCTGGTCTGAGTCCCACATTCTGCAGGCCTGGTTTCCCACATTCAGCCGGTCTGTGTCCCCATATCCTGCTGGTCTGACTCCTACATTCTGCTGGTCTGTGTCCCCCACTGTCCGCTGTCTGTTTCCCACTTTCCGCTAGCCTGATTCCCACATTCTGCTGGTCTGACTCCCACCTTCGGCTGGTGTGACTTCCACATTCTGCTTGTCTGAGTCCCACATCCTACTTCTCTGAGCCGCCACATCCTGCTGGTCTGAGTCCCCACAGTCTGCTAGTCTGAGTCCCCACATTCTGCTAGTCTGAGTCCCCACATTCTGCTGATCTGAATTGCACCTTCTGCTGTCCTGAGCCCCCCATATTCTGCTGGTCTGAGCCCCCACATCATGCTGGTCTGAACCCCAATTTCTGCTGCTCTGAGTCCCACATTTTGTTGGTAAATGTCCCCATTTTCTGCAGATCTGATTCCCACTTTCTGCTGGTCTGATTCCCACATTCTGTTGTCGGGGTCTCACATTCTGCTGGTCTGAGTCCCACATTACACTGGTCTGAGTCCCCACATTCTGCTGGTCAGTGTACCCAATTTCTGCTGGTCTGATTCCACCTTCTGCTGGCCTGATTCCCACATTCCGCTTGTCTGAGACCCACATTCCGCTGGTCAGTGTGCCACATTTTGCTGCTCTGAGGCCCCACATTCTTCTTGTCTGAGTCCCCACATTCTGCTGTTCTGATCCCCACATTCTGCTGGTCTGAGTCCCCACATTCCGCTCTGTGTCCTACATGCTGCTGGTCTGAATCCCCACTTCTACTGGTCTGATTTCCACTTTCTGCTGGTCTGATTCCCACTTTCTGATGGTCTGATTCCCACATTCTGCTGGTCTGATTCCCACATTCTGCTGCTCTGAGTCCCCACATTCTGCTCTCTGTGTCCTACATGCTGCTGGTCTGAGTCCCCACTTTCTGCTGGTCTGATTTCCATTTTCTGATGGTCTGATTCCCACTTTCTGCTGGTCTGATTCCACATTCTGCTGGTCAGAGTCCCACATTCAGCTTGTCTGAGTCCCACATTACACTGGTCTGAGTCCCCACATTCTCCTGGTCAGAGTCCCACATTCTGCTGGTCTGAGTTCCCACACTTGGCTGGTCAGTGACCCACATTTTGCTTCTCTGAACCCCCACATCCTGCTGGTCTGAGTCCCCACATTCTGCTAGTCTGAGCCCCCACATTCTGCTGCTCTGAATCCCCACATCCTGCTGCTCTGAGCTCCCACAATCTGCTCACTGAGCCCCCATATTCTGCTGGTCTGAGTCCCCATATTTTGCTGGTCTGACTCCTAAATTCTGCTGGTCTGAGTCCCACATTCTGCAGCCTGGTTTCCCACATTCAGCCGGTCTGTGTCCCCATATCCTGCTGGTCTGACTCCCACATTCTGCTGGTCTGAGTCCCCACTGTCCGCTGGCCTGTTTCCCACTTTCTGATGGTCTGATTCCCACTTTCTGCTGGTCTGATTCCCCATTCTGCTGTCAGAGTCCCACATTGCACTGGTCTGAGTTGCCACATTCTCCTGGTCTGAGTCCCACATTCTGCTGGTCAGTGTACCCACTTTCTGCTGGTCTGATTCCTAACTTCTGCTGGCCTGATTCCCACATTCCGCTTGTCTGAGACCATCATTCTGCTGGTGTGTGTCCCCACTTTCTGCTGGTCTGAGTCCCACATTCCGCTGCCAGTGTTCAACATTTTGCTGCTTTGAGGCCCCACTTTCTTCTTGTCTGAGTCCCCACATTGTGCTGGTCTGAGTCCCCACATTCTGCTGTTCTGATCCCCCACATGCTGCTGGTCTGAGTCCCACTTTCTGCTGGTCTGATTCCACATTCTGCTGGTCGGAGTCCCACATTCTGCTTGTCTGAGTCCCACATTACACTGGTCTGAGTCCCCACATTCTCTTGGTCAGAGTCCCACATTCTGCTGGTCTGAGTTCCCACACTTGGCTGGTCAGTGACCCACATTTTGCTCTCTGAACCCCCACATCCTGCTGGTCTGAGTCCCCACATTCTGCTAGTCTGAGCCCCCACATTCTGCTGCTCTGAATCCCCACATCCTGCTGCTCTGAGCTCCCACAATCTGCTCACTGAGCCCCCATATTCTGCTGGTCTGAGTCCCTGTATTTTGCTGGTCTGACTCCTAAATTCTGCTGGTCTGAGTCCCACATTCTGCAGGCCTGGTTTCCCACATTCAGCCGGTCTGTGTCCCCATATCCTGCTGGTCTGACCCCCACATTCTGCTGGTCTGTGTCCCCACTGTCCGCTGGTCTGTTTCCCACTTTCCGCTAGCCTGATTCCCACATTCTGCTGGTCTGACTCCCACCTTCGGCTGGTGTGACTTCCACATTCTGCTTGTCTGAGTCACACATCCTGCTTCTCTGAGCCGCCACATCCTGCTGGTCTGAGTCCCCACATTCTGCTAGTCTGAGTCCCCACATTCTGCTAGTCTGAGTCCCCACATTCTGCTGATCTGAATTGCACCTTCTGCTGTCCTGAGCCCCCCATATTCTGCTGGTCTGAGCCCCCACATCATGCTGGTCTGAACCCCAATTTCTGCTGCTCTGAGTCCCACATTCTGTTGGTAAATGTCCCCATTTTCTGCAGATCTGATTCCCACTTTCTGCTGGTCTGATTCCCACATTCTGTTGGTCGGGGTCTCACATTCTGCTGGTCTGAGTCCCACATTACACTGGTCTGAGTCCCCACATTCTGCTGGTCAGTGTACCCAATTTCTGCTGGTCTGATTCCCACCTTCTGCTGGCCTGATTCCCACATTCCGCTTGTCTGAGACCCACATTCTGCTGGTCGTGTCCCCACTTTCTGCTTGTCTGAGTTCCCACATTCCGCTGGTCAGTGTGCCACATTTTGCTGCTCTGGGGCCCCACATTCTTCTTGTCTGAGTCACCACATTCTGCTGTTCTGATCCCCACATTCTGCTGGTCTGAGTCCCCACATTCCGCTGTCTGTGTCCTACATGCTGCTGGTCTGAATCCCCACGTTCTGCGTCTGATTTCCACTTTCTGCTGGTCTGATTCCCACTTTCTGATGGTCTGATTCCCACTTTCTGCTGGTCTGATTCCACATTCTGCTTGTCTGAGTTCCCACATTCTGCTGGTCAGTGTGCCACATTTTGCTGCTCTGAGGCCCCACATTCTTCTTGTCTGAGTCCCCACATTCTGCTCTCTGTGTCCTACATGCTGCTGGTCTGAGTCCCCACTTTCTGCTGGTCTGATTTTCATTTTCTGATGGTCTGATTCCCACTTTCTGCTGGTCTGATTCCACATTCTGCTGGTCAGAGTCCCACATTCTGCTTGTCTGAGTCCCACATTACACTGGTCTGAGTCCCCACATTCTCCTGGTCAGAGTCCCACATTCTGCTGGTCTGAGTTCCCACACTTGGCTGGTCAGTGACCCACATTTTGCTTCTCTGAACCCCCCATCCTGCTGGTCTGAGTCCCCACATTCTGCTAGTCTGAGCCCCCACATTCTGCTGCTCTGAATCCCCACATCCTGCTGCTCTGAGCTCCCACAATCTGCTCACTGAGCCCCCATATTCTGCTGGTCTGAGTCCCCATATTTTTGCTGGTCTGACTCCTAAATTCTGCTGGTCTGAGTCCCACATTCTGCAGGCCTGGTTTCCCACATTCAGCCGGTCTGTGTCCCCATATCCTGCTGGTCTGACTCCTACATTCTGCTGGTCTGTGTCCCCACTGTCCGCTGGTCTGTTTCCCACTTTCCGCTAGCCTGATTCCCACATTCTGCTGGTCTGACTCCCACCTTCGGCTGGTGTGACTTCCACATTCTGCTTGTCTGAGTCCCACATCCTACTTCTCTGAGCCGCCCACATCCTGCTGGTCTGAGTCCCCACATTCTGCTAGTCTGAGTCCCCCACATTCTGCTAGTCTGAGTCCCCACATTCTGCTGATCTGAATTGCACCTTCTGCTGTCCTGAGCCCCCCATATTCTGCTGGTCTGAGCCCCCACATCATGCTGGTCTGAACCCCAATTTCTGCTGCTCTGAGTCCCACATTCTGTTGGTAAATGTCCCCATTTTCTGCAGATCTGATTCCCACTTTCTGCTGGTCTGATTCCCACATTCTGTTGGTCGGGGTCTCACATTCTGCTGGTCTGAGTCCCACATTACACTGGTCTGAGTCCCCACATTCTGCTGGTCAGTGTACCCAATTTCTGCTGGTCTGATCCACCTTCTGCTGGCCTGATTCCCACATTCCGCTTGTCTGAGACCCACATTCCGCTGGTCAGTGTCGCACATTTTGCTGCTCTGAGGCCCCACATTCTTCTGTCTGAGTCCCCACATTCTGCTGTTCTGATCCCACATTCTGCTGGTCTGAGTCCCCACATTCCGCTCTGTGTGTCCTACATGCTGCTGGTCTGAATCCCCACGTTCTCCTGGTCTGATTTCCACTTTCTGCTGGTCTGATTCCCACTTTCTGATGGTCTGATTCCCACATTCTGCTGGTCTGATTCCCACATTCTGCTGCTCTGAGTCCCCACATTCTGCTCTCTGTGTCCTACATGCTGCTGGTCTGAGTCCCCACTTTCTGCTGGTCTGATTTCCATTTTCTGATGGTCTGATTCCCACTTCTGCTGGTCTGATTCCACATTCTGCTCAGAGTCCCACATTCAGCTTGTCTGAGTCCCAAATTACACTGGTCTGAGTCCCCACATTCTCCTGGTCAGAGTCCCACATTCTGCTGGTCTGAGTTCCCACACTTGGCTGGTCAGTGACCCACATTTTGCTTCTCTGAACCCCCACATCCTGCTGGTCTGAGTCCCCACATTCTGCTAGTCTGAGCCCCCACATTCTGCTGCTCTGAATCCCCACATCCTGCTGCTCTGAGCTCCCACAATCTGCTCACTGAGCCCCCATATTCTGCTGGTCTGAGTCCCCATATTTTGCTGGTCTGACTCCTAAATTCTGCTGGTCTGAGTCCCACATTCTGCAGGCCTGGTTTCCCACATTCAGCCGGTCTGTGTCCCCATATCCTGCTGGTCTGACTCCCACATTGCTGCTGGTCTGAGTCCCCACTGTCCGCTGGCCTGTTTCCCACTTTCTGCTAGTCTGATTCCCACATTCTGCTGTCTGACTCCCACCTTCGGCTGGTGTGACTTCCACATTCTGCTTGTCTGAGTCCCACATCCTACTTCTCTGAGCCGCCACATCCTGCTGCTGTGAGTCCCCACATTCTACTAGTCCGAGTCCCCACATTCTGTTGGTCTGAATTGCACCTTCTGCTGTCCTGAGCCCCCATATTCTGCTGGTCTGAGCCCCAATTTCTGCTGCTCTGAGTCCCACATTCTGCTGGTAAATGTCCCCATTTTCTGCTGCTCTGATTCCCACTTTCTGCTGGTCTGATTCCCACATTCTGTTGGTCGGGGTCTCACATTCTGCTGGTCTGAGTCCCACATTACACTGGTCTGAGTCCCCACATTCTGCTGGTCAGTGTACCCAATTTCTGCTGGTCTGATTCCCACCTTCTGCTGGCCTGATTCCCAGAGTCCACTTGTCTGAGACCCACATTCTGCTGGTCTGAGTTCCACATTCTGCTGGTCTGTGTCCCCACTTTCTGCTCATCTGAGTTCCCACATTCTGCTGGTCAGTATGCCACATTTTGCTGCTCTGAGGCCCCGCATTCTTCTTGTCTGAGTTACCACATTCTGCTGTTCTGATCCCACATTCTGCTGGTCTGAGTCCCCACATTCCGCTCTCTGTGTCCTACATGCTGCTGGTCTGAGTCCCCACTTTCTGCTGGTCTGATTTCCATTTTCTGATGGTCTGATTCCCACTTTCTGCTGGTCTGATTCCACATTCTGCTGGTCAGAGTCCAACATTCTGCTTGTCTGAGTCCCACATTACACTGGTCTGAGTCCCCACATTCTCCTGGTCAGAGTCCCACATTCTGCTTGTCTGAGTCCCACATTACACTGGTCTGATTCCACATTCTGTTGGTCGGAGTCCCACATTCTGCTTGTCTGAATCCCACATTGCACTGGTCTGATTTGCCACATTCTCCTGGTCTGAGTCCCACATTCTGCTGCTGGTCAGTGTACCCACTTTCTGCTGACTGATTCCCAACTTCTGCTGGCCTGATTCCCACATTCCGCTTGTCTGAGACCAACATTCTGCTGGTGTGTGTCCCCACTTTCTGCTGGTCTGAGTCCCACATTGCGCTGGCCAGTGTTCAACATTTTGCTGCTTTGAGGTCCCACTTTCTTCTTGTCTGAGTCCCCACATTCTGCTGGTCTGAGTCCCACATTCTGCTGGTCTGATTCCCACTTTCTGCTGGTCTGAGTCCCCACATTCCGCTCTCTGTGTCCTACATGCTGCTGGTCTGAGTCCCCACTTTCTGCTGGTCTGATTCCCACTATCTGCTGGTCTGATTCCCACTTTCTGCTGGTCTGATTCCACATTCTGCTGGTCTGATTCCCACTTTCTGCTGGTCTGATTCCCACTTTCTGATGGTCTGAGTCCCCACATTCTCCTGGTCAGAGTCCCACATTTTGCTGCTCTGAGGCCCCGCATTCTTCTTGTCTGAGTCCCCACTTTCTGCTGGTCTGATTCCCCATTCTGCTGGTCAGAGTCCCACATTGCACTGGTCTGAGTTGCCACATTCTCCTGGTCTGAGTCCCACATTCTGCTGGTCAGTGTACCCACTTTCCGCTGGTCTGATTCCTAACTTCTGCTGGCCTGATTCCCACATTCCGCTTGTCTGAGACCATCATTCTGCTGGTGTGTGTCCCCACTTTCTGCTGGTCTGAGTCCCACATTCCGCTGGCCAGTGTTCAACATTTTGCTGCTTTGAGGCCCCACTTTCTTCTTGTCTGAGTCCCCACATTGTGCTGGTCTGAGTCCCCACATTCTGCTGTTCTGATCCCCACATTCTGCTGGTCTGAGTCCCACTTTCTGCTGGTCTGATTCCACATTCTGCTGGTCAGAGTCCCACATTCTGCTTGTCTGAGTCCCACATTACACTGGTCTGAGTCCCCACATTCTCCTGGTCAGAGTCCCACATTCTGCTGGTCTGAGTTCCCACACTTGGCTGGTCAGTGACCCACATTTTGCTTCTCTGAACCCCCACATCCTGCTGGTCTGAGTCCCCACATTCTGCTAGTCTGAGCCCCCACATTCTGCTGCTCTGAATCCCCACATCCTGCTGCTCTGAGCTCCCACAATCTGCTCACTGAGCCCCCATATTCTGCTGGTCTGAGTCCCCATATTTTGCTGGTCTGACTCCTAAATTCTGCTGGTCTGAGTCCCACATTCTGCAGGCCTGGTTTCCCACATTCAGCCGGTCTGTGTCCCCATATCCTGCTGGTCTGACTCCCATATTCTGCTGGTCTGAGTCCCCACTGTCCGCTGGCCTGTTTCCCACATTCTGCTAGTCTGATTCCCACATTCTGCTGGTCTGACTCCCACCTTCGGCTGGTGTGACTTCCACATTCTGCTTGTCTGAGTCCCACATCCTACTTCTCTGAGCCGCCACATCCTGCTGCTGTGAGTCCCCACATTCTACTAGTCCGAGTCCCCACATTCTGCTGGTCTGAATTGCACCTTCTGCTGTCCTGAGCCCCCCATATTCTGCTGGTCTGAGCCCCCACATTCTACTAGTCTGATCCCCAATTTCTGCTGCTCTGAGTCCCACATTCTGCTGGTAAATGTCCCCATTTTCTGCTGCTCTGATTCCCACTTTCTGCTGGTCTGATTCCCACATTCTGTTGGTCGGGGTCTCACATTCTGCTGGTCTGAGTCCCACATTACACTGGTCTGAGTCCCCACATTCTGCTGGTCAGTGTACCCAATTTCTGCTGGTCTGATTCCCACCTTCTGCTGGCCTGATTCCCAGAGTCCACTTGTCTGAGACCCACATTCTGCTGGTCTGTGTCCCCACTTTCTGCTCATCTGAGTTCCCACATTCTGCTGGTCAGTGTGCCACATTTTGCTGCTCTGAGGCCCCGCATTCTTCTTGTCTGAGTTACCACATTCTGCTGTTCTGATCCCCACATTCTGCTGGTCTGAGTCCCCACATTCCGCTCTCTGTGTCCTACATGCTGCTGGTCTGAGTCCCGACTTTCTGCTGGTCTGATTTCCATTTTCTGATGGTCTGATTCCCACTTTCTGCTGGTCTGATTCCACATTCTGCTGGTCAGAGTCCAACATTCTGCTTGTCTGAGTCCCACATTACACTGGTCTGAGTCCCCACATTCTCCTGGTCAGAGTCCCACATTCTGCTTGTCTGAGTCCCACATTACACTGGTCTGATTCCCACATTCTGTTGGTCGGAGTCCCACATTCTGC
Organism: Isurus oxyrinchus; assembly: GCA_026770705.1. NCBI lineage: Eukaryota > Metazoa > Chordata > Chondrichthyes > Lamniformes > Lamnidae > Isurus > Isurus oxyrinchus. The sequence continues at coordinate 22,565 of JANJGN010004415.1, read as the reverse complement.
TTGTCTGAATCCCACATTGCACTGGTCTGAGTTGCCACATTCTCCTGGTCTGAGTCCCACATTCTGCTGGTCAGTGTACCCACTTTCTGCTGACTGATTCCCAACTTCTGCTGGCCTGATTCCCACATTCCGCTTGTCTGAGACCATCATTCCGCTGGTGTGTGTCCCCACTTTCTGCTGGTCTGAGTCCCACATTGCGCTGGCCAGTGTTCAACATTTTGCTGCTTTGAGGCCCCACTTTCTTCTTGTCTGAGTCCCCACATTGTGCTGGTCTGAGTCCCACATTCTGCTGGTCTGAGTCCCACATTCTGCTGGTCTGATTCCCACTTTCTGCTGGTCTGAGTCCCCACATTCCGCTCTCTGTGTCCTACATGCTGCTGGTCTGAGTCCCCACTTTCTGCTGGTCTGATTCCCACTATCTGCTGGTCTGATTCCCACTTTCTGCTGGTCTGATTCCACATTCTGCTGGTCTGATTCCCACTTTCTGCTGGTCTGATTCCCACTTTCTGATGGTCTGAGTCCCCACATTCTCCTGGTCAGAGTCCCACATTTTGCTGCTCTGAGGCCCCGCATTCTTCTTGTCTGAGTCCCCACTTTCTGCTGGTCTGATTCCCCATTCTGCTGGTCAGAGTCCCACATTGCACTGGTCTGAGTTGCCACATTCTCCTGGTCTGAGTCCCACATTCTGCTGGTCAGTGTACCCACTTTCCGCTGGTCTGATTCCTAACTTCTGCTGGCCTGATTCCCACATTCCGCTTGTCTGAGACCATCATTCTGCTGGTGTGTGTCCCCACTTTCTGCTGGTCTGAGTCCCACATTCCGCTGGCCAGTGTTCAACATTTTGCTGCTTTGAGGCCCCACTTTCTTCTTGTCTGAGTCCCCACATTCTGCTGGTCTGAGTCCCCACATTCTGCTGTTCTGATCCCCACATTCTGCTGGTCTGAGTCCCACTTTCTGCTGGTCTGATTCCACATTCTGCTGGTCAGAGTCCCACATTCTGCTTGTCTGAGTCCCACATTACACTGGTCTGAGTCCCCACATTCTCTTGGTCAGAGTCCCACATTCTGCTGGTCTGAGTTCCCACATTTGGCTGGCCAGTGACCCACATTTTGCTTCTCTGAACCCCCACATCCTGCTGGTCTGAGTCCCCACATTCTGCTAGTCTGAGCCCCCACATTCTGCTGCTCTGAATCCCCACATCCTGCTGCTCTGAGCTCCCACAATCTGCTCACTGAGCCCCCATATTCTGCTGGTCTGAGTCCCTGTATTTTGCTGGTCTGACTCCTAAATTCTGCTGGTCTGAGTCCCACATTCTGCAGGCCTGGTTTCCCACATTCAGCCGGTCTGTGTCCCCATATCCTGCTGGTCTGACTCCCACATTCTGCTGGTCTGAGTCCCCACTGTCCGCTGGTCTGTTTCCCACTTTCCGCTAGCGTGATTCCCACATTCTGCTGGTCTGACTCCCACCTTCGGCTGGTGTGACTTCCACATTCTGCTTGTCTGAGTCCCACATCCTACTTCTCTGAGCCGCCACATCCTGCTGGTCTGAGTCCCCACATTCTGCTAGTCTGAGTCCCCACATTCTGCTAGTCTGAGTCCCCACATTCTGCTGATCTGAATTGCACCTTCTGCTGTCCTGAGCCCCCCATATTCTGCTGGTCTGAGCCCCCACATCATGCTGGTCTGAACCCCAATTTCTGCTGCTCTGAGTCCCACATTCTGTTGATAAATGTCCCCATTTTCTGCAGATCTGATTCCCACTTTCTGCTGGTCTGATTCCCACATTCTGTTGGTCGGGGTCTCACATTCTGCTGGTCTGAGTCCCACATTACACTGGTCTGAGTCTCCACATTCTGCTGGTCAGTGTACCCAATTTCTGCTGGTCTGATTCCCACCTTCTGCTGGCCTGATTCCCACATTCCGCTTGTCTGAGTCCCACAATCTGCTGGTCTGTGTCCCCACTTTCTGCTCGTCTGAGTTCCCACATTCCGCTGGTCAGTGTGCCACATTTTGCTGCTCTGAGGTCCCACATTCTTCTTGTCTGAGTCCCCACATTCTGCTGTTCTGATCCCCACATTCTGCTGGTCTGAGTCCCCACATTCCGCTCTCTGTGTCCTACATGCTGCTGGTCTGAATCCCCACGTTCTGCTGGTCTGATTTCCACTTTCTGATGGTCTGATTCCCACTTTCTGATGGTCTGATTACACATTCTGCTGGTCAGAGTCCCACATTCTGCTTGTCTGAATCCCACATTGCACTGGTCTGAGTTGCCACATTCTCCTGGTCTGAGTCCCACACTCTGCTGGTCAGTGTACCCACTTTCTGCTGGTCAGATTCCCAACTTCTGCTGGCCTGATTCCCACATTCCGCATGTCTGAGACCATCATTCTGCTGGTTTGTGTCCCCACTTTCTGCTGGTCTGAGTCCCACATTCCGCTGGCCAGTGTTCAACATTTTGCTGCTTTGAGGCCCCACTTTCTTCTTGTCTGAGTCCCCACATTCTGCTTTTCTGATCCCCACATTCTGCTGGTTTGAGTCCCACATTCTGCTGGTCTGAGTCCCCACATTCCGCTCTCTGTGTCCTACATGCTGCTGGTCTGATTCCCACTTTCTGCTGGTCTGATTCCCACTTTCAGATGGTCTGATTCCCACTTTCTGCTGGTCTGATTCGACATTCTGCTGGTCGGAGTCCCACATTCTGCTTGTCTGAGTCCCACATTACACTGGTCTGAGTCCCCAGATTCTACTGGTCTGACTCCCACATTCTGCTGGTCTGTGTCCCCAATGTCCTCTGGTCTGTTTCCCACTTTCTGCTAGTCTGATTCCCACATTCTGCTGGTCTGATTCCCACCTTCGGCTGGTGTGACTTCCACATTCTGCTGGTCTGAGCCCCCACATCCTGCTGGTCTGAGTCCCCACATTCTGCTGGTCTGAATTGCACCTTCTGCTGTCCTGAGCCCCCCATATTCTGCTGGTCTGAGCCCCCACATCCTGCTGGTCTGATCCCCAATTTCTGCTGCTCTGAGTCCAACATTCTGCTGGTAAATGTCCCCATTTTTGTTGCTCTGATTCCCACTTTCTGCTGGTCTGAGTCCCACATTCTGCTGGTCTGTGTGCCCACTTTCTGCTTGTCTGAGTTCCCACATTCTGCTGGTCGGAGTCCCACATTCTGCTTGTCTGAGGCCCCACATTCTGCTATTCTGATTCCCACATTCTGCTGGTCAGAGTCCCACATTCTGCTTGTCTGAGTCCCACATTACACTGGTCTGAGTCCCCACATTCTCCTGGTCAGAGTCCCACATTCTGCTGGTCTGAGTTCCCACACTTGGCTGGTCAGTGACCCACATTTTGCTTCTCTGAACCCCCACATCCTGCTGGTCTGAGTCCCCACATTCTGCTAGTCTGAGCCCCCACATTCTGCTGCTCTGAATCCCCACATCCTGCTGCTCTGAGCTCCCACAATCTGCTCTCTGAGCCCCCATATTCTGCTGGTCTGAGTCCCCATATTTTGCTGGTCTGACTCCTACATTCTGCTGGTCTGAGTCCCACATTCTGCAGGCCTGGTTCCCCACATTCAGCCGGTCTGTGTCCCCATATCCTGCTGCTCTGACCCCCACATTCTGCTGGTCTGAGTCCCCACATTCTGCTCTCTGAGCCCCCATATTCTGCTGGTCTGAGTCCCTGTATTTTGCAGGTCTGACTCCCACACTCCGCTGGTCTGAGTCCCACATTCTGTGGCCTGGTTCCCCACATTCAGCCGGTCTGTGTCCCCATATCCTGCTGGTCTGTGTCCCACATTCTGCTGGTCTGTGTCCCCACTGTCTGCTGGTCTGATTCCTACTTTTTGCTGGTCTGAGAAACCACAATGTGCTGCTCTGAGTCCACACATCCTGCTGCTCTGAGCGCCCAATTCTGCTTCTCTGAGTCCTCACAGTCTGCTGCTCTGCTTCTCACATTCTGGTGGTCGGAAACCCATATTCTGCTGGTCTGCGCCCACATTCTGCTGGTCACTGTCCCACATTCTGCTGGTCTGTGTCCCGCATTCTGCTGTTCTGTGTCCCGCATTCTGCTGGTCTGCGCCCTCCAAATTCTGCTGCTCTGAGCCCCCAGTTTCTCCTCGTCTGAGATCTCACATTCTGCTGATCTGAGCCCCACATTCTGCTAGTCTGTGTACCCAAATTCTCCTGATTTTGAACCCATATTCCGCTGGTCTGTGTCCCACATTCGCCTGGTCTGAGCCCCCACATCCTGCTGGTCTGAGTCCCCATATTGTGCTGGTCTTAGCCCCACATTCTGCTGGTCTAATCACCCACATTCTGCCTGTCTGAGACCCCACATTCTGCTGGTCTGGGTCCTCACATTCTGCTTGAATGTGTCCCTCATTCCGCTTGTCTGAGTCCAACATTCTGCTTGTCTGTGTCCCACAATCGGCTGGTCTGAGCCTCCAAATTCTGCTGATCTGTGTCCAACGTTCTGCTGGTCTGAGTCTCCACCTTCTGCTGGTCTGTCTCCCCACATTCTCCTGGTCTGAGTCCCACATTCTGCTGTTCTGTGTCCCCACTTTCTGCTGGTCTGATTCCCACATTCTGCTGTTCTGACTCCACTTTCTGCTGGTCTGATTCCCACCTTCTGCTGGTCTGTGTCCCCACTTTCTGGTGGTCTGATTCCCACATTCTGCTAGTCTAATTCCCACCTTCTGCTGGTCTGATTCCCACATTCTGCTGGTCAGTGTACCCACTATCTGCTGGTCTGATTCCCACCTTCTGCTGAGCTGATTTCCACATTCCGCTTGTCTGAGACCCACATTCTGCTGGTCTGAGTTCCACATTCTGCTGGTCTGTGTCCCCATTTACTGCTCGTCTGAGTTCCCACATTCCGCTGGTCAGTGTGCCACAGTTTGCTGCTCTGAGGCCCCACTTTCTCCTTGTCTGAGTTACCACATTCTGCTGTTCTGATCCCCACATTCTGCTGGTCCGAGTCCCCACATTCCGCTCTCTGTGTCCTACATGCTGCTGGTCTGAGTCCCCACTTTCTGCTGGTCTGATTTCCACTTTCTGATGGTCTGATTCCCACTTTCTGCTGGTCTGATTCCACATTCTGCTGGTCAGAGTCCCACATTCTGCTGGTCTGAATCCCACATTGCACTGGTCTGAGTTGCCACATTCTCCTGGTCTGAGTCCCACATTCTGCTGGTCAGTGTACCCACTGTCCGCTGGTCTGATTCCCAACTTCTGCTGGCCTGATTCCCACATTCCGCTTGTCTGAGACCATCATTCTGCTGGTGTGTGTCTCCACTTTCTGCTGGTCTGAGTCCCACATTCCGCTGGCCAGTGTTCAACATTTTGCTGCTTTGAGGCCCCACTTTCTTCTTGTCTGAGTCCCCACATTGTGCTGGTCTGAGGCCCACATTCTGCTGGTCTGAGTCCCCACATTCCGCTCTCTGTGTCCTACATGCTGCTGGTCTGAGTCCCCACTTTCTGCTGGTCTGATTCCCACTTTCTGATGGTCTGATTCCCACTTTCTGCTGGTCTGATTCCACATTCTGCTGGTCAGAGTCCCACATTGCACTGGTCTGAGTTGCCACATTCTCCTGGTCTGAGTCCCACATTCTGCTGGTCAGTGTACCCACTTTCTGCTGGTCTGATTCCTAACTTCTGCTGGTCTGATTCCCACTTTCTGATGGTCTGATTCCCACTTTCTGCTGGTCTGATTCCACATTCTGCTGGTCGGAGTCCCACATTCTGCTTGTCTGAGTCCCACATTACACTGGTCTGAGTCCCCAGATTCTACTGGTCTGACTCCCACATTCTGCTGGTCTGTGTCCCCAATGTCCTCTGGTCTGTTACCCACTTTCTGCTAGTCTGATTCCCACATTCTGCTGGTCTGACTCCCACCTTCGGCTGGTGTGACTTCCACATTCTGCTGGTCTGAGCCCCCACATCCTGCTGGTCTGAGTCCCCACATTCTGCTGGTCTGAAGTGCACCATCTGCTGTCCTGAGCCCCCCATATTCTGCTGGTCTGAGCCCCCACATCCTGCTGGTCTGATCCCCAATTTCTGCTGCTCTGAGTCCCACATTCTGCTGGTAAATGTCTCCATTTTCTGTTGCTCTGATTCCCACTTTCTGCTGGTCTGATTCCCACATTCTGTTGGTCGGGGTCTCATATTCTGCTGGTCTGAGCCCCCATATCCTGGTGGTCTGATCCCCAATTTCTGCTGCTCTGAGTCCCACATTCTGCTGGTAAATGTCCCCATTTTCTGCTGCTCTGATTCCCACTTTCTGCTAGTCAGATTCCCACATTCTGATTGTCTGAGACCCACTTTCTGCTCGTCTGAGTTCCCACATTCTGCTGGTCGGAGTCCCACATTCTGCTTGTCTGAGGCCCCACATTCTGCTTGTCTGAGTCCCACATTACACTGGTCTGAGTCCCCACATTCTCCTGGTCAGAGTCCCACATTCTGCTGGTCTGAGTTCCCACACTTGGCTGGTCAGTGACCCACATTTTGCTTCTCTGAACCCCCACATCCTGCTGGTCTGAGTCCCCACATTCTGCTAGTCTGAGCCCCCACATTCTGCTGCTCTGAATCCCCACATCCTGCTACTCTGAGCTCCCACAATCTGCTCTCTGAGCCCCCATATTCTGCTGGTCTGAGTCCCCATATTTTGCTGGTCTGACTCCTACATTCTGCTGGTCTGAGTCCCACATTCTGCAGGCCTGGTTCCCCACATTCAGCCGGTCTGTGTCCCCATATCCTGCTGCTCTGACCCCCACATTCTGCTGGTCTGAGTCCCCACATTCTGCTCTCTGAGCCCCCATATTCTGCTGGTCTGAGTCCCTGTATTTTGCAGGTCTGACTCCCACACTCCGCTGGTCTGAGTCCCACATTCTGTGGCCTGGTTCCCCACATTCAGCCGGTCTGTGTCCCCATATCCTGCTGGTCTGTGTCCCACATTCTGCTGGTCTGTGTCCCCACTGTCTGCTGGTCTGATTCCTACTTTTTGCTGGTCTGAGAAACCACAATGTGCTGCTCTGAGTCCACACATCCTGCTGCTCTGAGTGCCCAATTCTGCTTCTCTGAGTCCTCACAGTCTGCCGCTCTGCTTCTCACATTCTGGTGGTCGGAAACCCACATTCTGCTGGTCTGCGCCCACATTCTGCTGGTCTGTGTCCCGCATTCTGCTGGTCTGTGTCCCGCATTCTGCTGGTCTGCGCCCTCCAAATTCTGCTGCTCTGAGCCCCCAGTTTCTCCTCGTCTGAGATCTCACATTCTGCTGATCTGAGCCCCACATTCTGCAAGTCTGTGTACCCAAATTCTCCTGATTTTGAACCCATATTCCGCTGGTCTGTGTCCCACATTCGGCTGGTCCGAGCCCCCACATCCTGCTGGTCTGAGTCCCCATATTGTGCTGGTCTTAGCCCCACATTCTGCTGGTCTAATCACCCACATTCTGCCTGTCTGAGACCCCACATTCTGCTGGTCTGGGTCCTCACATTCTGCTTGAATGTGTCCCTCATTCCGCTTGTCTGAGTCCAACATTCTGCTTGTCTGTGTCCCACAATCGGCTGGTCTGAGCCTCCACATTCTGCTGATCTGTGTCCAACGTTCTGCTGGTCTGAGTCTCCACCTTCTGCTGGTCTGATTTCCACTTTCTGATGGTCTGATTCCCACTTTCTGCTGGTCTGATTCCACATTCTGCTGGTCAGAGTCCCACATTCTGCTTGTCTGAGTCCCACATTACACTGGTCTGATTCCCACATTCTGTTGGTCGGAGTCCCACATTCTGCTTGTCTGAATCCCACATTGCACTGGTCTGAGTTGCCACATTCTCCTGGTCTGAGTCCCACATTCTGCTGGTCAGTGTACCCACTTTCCGCTGGTCTGATTCCCAACTTCTGCTGGCCTGATTCCCACATTCCGCTTGTCTGAGACCATCATTCTGCTGGTGTGTGTCTCCACTTTCTGCTGGTCTGAGTCCCACATTCCGCTGGCCAGTGTTCAACATTTTGCTGCTTTGAGGCCCCACTTTCTTCTTGTCTGAGTCCCCACATTGTGCTGGTCTGAGTCCCACATTCTGCTGGTCTGAGTCCCACATTCTGCTGGTCTGTGTTCCCACATTCCGCTCTCTGTGTCCTACATGCTGCTGGTCTGAGTCCCCACTTTCTGCTGGTCTGATTCCCTCTTTCTGCTGGTCTGATTCCACATTCTGCTGGTCTGATTCCCACTTTCTGCTGGTCTGATTCCCACTTTCTGATGGTCTGATTCCCACATTCTGCTGGTCGGAGTCCCACATTCTGCTTGTCTGAGTCCCACATTATACAGGTCTGAGTCCCACATTCTCCTGGTCAGAGTCCCACATTTTGCTGCTTTGAGGCCCCACATTCTTCTTGTCTGAGTCCCCACATTCTGCTGTTCTGATCCCCACATTCTGCTGGTCTGAGTCCCCACATTCCACTCTCTGTGTCCTACATGCTGCTGGTCTGAGTCCACACTTTCTGCTGGTCTGATTCCCACTTTCTGATGGTCTGATTCCCACTTTCTGCTGGTCTGATTCCACATTCTGCTGGTCAGAGTCCCACATTGCACTGGTCTGAGTTGCCACATTCTCCTGGTCTGAGTCCCACATTCTGCTGTTCTGTGTCCCCACTTTCTGCTGGTCTGATTCCCACATTCTGCTGTTCTGACTCCACTTTCTGATGGTCTGATTCCCACCTTCTGCTGGTCTGTGTCCCCACTTTCTGGTGGTCTGATTCCCACATTCTGCTAGTCTAATTCCCACATTCTGCTGGTCTGACTCCCACATTCTACTGGTCTGTGTCCCCACATTCTCCTGGTCTGAGACCCACATTCTGCTGGTCTGTGTCCCCACCTTCTGGTGGTCTGATCGCCACTTTCTGCTAGTCTGTTTCCAACATTCTGCTGGTCTGTGACCCCACATTCTCCTGGTCTGAGTTCCACATTCTGCTGGTCTGTGTCCCCACATTCTCCTGGTCTGAGTCCCACATTCTGCTGGTCTGTGTCCCCACATTCTGCTGGTCTGTGTCACCACGTTCTGCTGGTATGATTCCCACATTCTGCTAGTCTGATTCCAGCTTTCTGCTAGTCTGATTCCCACATTCTGCTGAACTGACTCCCATATTCTGCTGGTCTGAGTCCCGCATTCTAATGTTCTGAGTCCCCACATTCTCCTCGTCTGAGTCCCACATTCTGCTTGTCTGTGTCCCCACTTTCTGCTGCTCTGATTCCCACCTTTGCTGGCCTGATTCCCACATGCTGCCGGTCTGAGTCCCACATCCTGCTGCTGTGAGTCCCCAAATTTTGCTAGTCTGAGTCCCCACATTCTGCTGGTCTGAATTGCACCTTCTGCTGTCCTGAGCCCACCATATTCAGCTGGTCTGAGCCCCCACATCCTGCTGGTCTGATCCCCAATTTCTGCTGCTCTGAGTCCCACATTCTGCTGGTAAATGTCCCCATTTTCTGCTGCTCTGATTCCAACATTCTGCTCGTCTGATTCCCACATTCTGCTGGTCAGTGTACCCTCTTTCTGCTGGTCTGATTCCCACCTTCTGCTGGTCTGATTCCCACATTCTGCTGGTCAGTGTACCCACTATCTGCTGGTCTGATTCCCACCTTCTGCTGAGCTGATTTCCACATTCCGCTTGTCTGAGACCCACATTCTGCTGGTCTGAGTTCCACATTCTGCTGGTCTGTGTCCCCATTTTCTGCTCGTCTGAGTTCCCACATTCCGCTGGTCAGTGTGCCACAGTTTGCTGCTCTGAGGCCCCACTTTCTTCTTGTCTGAGTTACCACATTCTGCTGTTCTGATCCCCACATTCTGCTGGTCCGAGTCCCCACATTCCGCTCTCTGTGTCCTACATGCTGCTGGTCTGAGTCCCCACTTTCTGCGGGTCTGATTTCCACTTTCTGATGGTCTGATTCCCACTTTCTGCTGGTCTGATTCCACATTCTGCTGGTCAGAGTCCCACATTCTGCTTGTCTGAATCCCACATTGCCCTGGTCTGAGTTGCCACATTCTCCTGGTCTGAGTCCCACATTCTGCTGGTCAGTGTACCCACTGTCCGCTGGTCTGATTCCCAACTTCTGCTGGCCTGATTCCCACATTCCGCTTGTCTGAGACCATCATTCGGCTGGTGTGTGTCTCCACTTTCTGCTGGTCTGAGTCCCACATTCCGCTGGCCAGTGTTCAACATTTTGTTGCTTTGAGTCCCCACTTTCTTCTTGTCTGAGTCCCCACATTGTGCTGGTCTGAGTCCCACATTCTGCTGGTCAGTGTGCCCACTTTCTGCTGGTCTGATTCCCACCTTCTGCTGAGCTGATTTCCACATTCCGCTTGTCTGAGACCCACATTCTGCTGGTCTGAGTTCCACATTCTGCTGGTCTGTGTCCCCATTTTCTGCTCGTCTGAGTTCCCACATTCCGCTGGTCAGTGTGCCACTTTTTGCTGCTCTGAGGCCCCACTTTCTTCTTGTCTGAGTTACCACATTCTGCTGTTCTGATCCCCACATTCTGCTGGTCCGAGTCCCCACATTCCGCTCTCTGTGTCCTACATGCTGCTGGTCTGAGTCCCCACTTTCTGCTGGTCTGATTTCCACTTTCTGCTGGTCTGATTCCCACTTTCTGCTGGTCAGAGTCCCACATTCTGCTTGTCTGAATCCCACATTGCACTGGTCTGAGTTGCCACATTCTCCTGGTCTGAGTCCCACATTCTGCTGGTCAGTGTACCCACTTTCCGCTGGTCTGATTCCCAACTTCTGCTGGCCTGATTCCCACATTCCGCTTGTCTGAGACCATCATTCTGCTGGTGTGTGTCCCCACTTTCTGCTGGTCTGAGTCCCACATTCCGCTGGCCAGTGTTCAACATTTTGCTGCTTTGAGGCCCCACTTTCTTCTTGTCTGAGTCCCCACATTCTGCTGGTCTGAGTCCCACATTCTGCTGGTCTGAGTCCCACATTCTGCTGGTCTGAGTCCCCACATTCCGCTCTCTGTGTCCTACATGCTGCTGGTCTGAGTCCCCACTTTCTGCTGGTCTGATTCCCACTTTCTGATGGTCTGATTCCCACTTTCTGCTGGTCTGATTCCACATTCTGCTGGTCAGAGTCCCACATTGCACTGGTCTGAGTTGCCACATTCTCCTGGTCTGAGTCCCACATTCTGCTGGTCAGTGTACCCACTTTCTGCTGGTCTGATTCCTAACTTCTGCTGGTCTGATTCCCACTTTCTGATGGTCTGATTCCCACTTTCTGCTGGTCTGATTCCACATTCTGCTGGTCGGAGTCCCACATTCTGCTTGTCTGAGTCCCACATTACACTGGTCTGAGTCCCCAGATTCTACTGGTCTGACTCCCACATTCTGCTGGTCTGTGTCCCCAATGTCCTCTGGTCTGTTACCCACTTTCTGCTGGTCTGATTCCACATTCTGCTGGTCGGAGTCCCACATTCTGCTTGTCTGAGTCCCACATTACACTGGTCTGAGTCCCCATATTTTGCTGGTCTGACTCCTACATTCTGCTGGTCTGAGTCCCACATTCTGCAGGCCTGGTTCCCCACATTCAGCCGGTCTGTGTCCCCATATCCTGCTGGTCTGACCCCCACATTCTGCTGGTCTGAGTCCCCACATTCTGCTCTCTGAGCCCCCATATTCTGCTGGTCTGAGTCCCTGTATTTTGCAGGTCTGACTCCCACACTCCGCTGGTCTGAGTCCCACATTCTGTGGCCTGGTTCCCCACATTCAGCCGGTCTGTGTCCCCATATCCTGCTGGTCTGTGTCCCACATTCTGCTGGTCTGTGTCCCCACTGTCTGCTGGTCTGATTCCTACTTTTTGCTGGTCTGAGAACCCACAATGTGCTGCTCTGAGTCCACACATCCTGCTGCTCTGAGTGCCCAATTCTGCTTCTCTGAGTCCTCACAGTCTGCTGCTCTGCTTCTCACATTCTGGTGGTCGGAAACCCACATTCTGCTGGTCTGCGCCCACATTCTGCTGGTCTGTGTCCCGCATTCTGCTGGTCTGTGTCCCGCATTCTGCTGTTCTGTGTCCCGCATTCTGCTGGTCTGCGCCCTCCAAATTCTGCTGCTCTGAGCCCCCAGTTTCTCCTCGTCTGAGATCTCACATTCTGCTGATCTGAGCCCCACATTCTGCTAGTCTGTGTACCCAAATTCTCCTGATTTTGAACCCATATTCCGCTGGTCTGTGTCCCACATTCGGCTGGTCCGAGCCCCCACATCCTGCTGGTCTGAGTCCCCATATTGTGCTGGTCTTAGCCCCACATTCTGCTGGTCTAATCACCCACATTCTGCCTGTCTGAGACCCCACATTCTGCTGGTCTGGGTCCTCACATTCTGCTTGAATGTGTCCCTCATTCCGCTTGTCTGAGTCCAACATTCTGCTTGTCTGTGTCCCACAATCGGCTGGTCTGAGCCTCCACATTCTGCTGATCTGTGTCCAACGTTCTGCTGGTCTGAGTCTCCACCTTCTGCTGGTCTGTCTCCCCACATTCTCCTGGTCTGAGTCCCACATTCTGCTGTTCTGTGTCCCCACTTTCTGCTGGTCTGATTCCCACATTCTGCTGTTCTGACTCCACTTTCTGCTGGTCTGATTCCCACCTTCTACTGGTCTGTGTCCCCACTTTCTGGTGGTCTGATTCCCACATTCTGCTAGTCTAATTCCCACATTCTGCTGGTCTGACTCCCACATTCTACTGGTCTGTGTCCCCACATTCTCCTGGTCTGAGACCCACATTCTGCTGGTCTGTGTCCCCACCTTCTGGTGGTCTGATCGCCACTTTCTGCTAGTCTGTTTCCAACATTCTGCTGGTCTGTGACCCCACATTCTCCTGGTCTGAGTTCCACATTCTGATGGTCTGTGTCCCCACATTCTCCTGGTCTGAGTCCCACATTCTGCTGGTCTGTGTCCCCACATTTTGCTGGTCTGTGTCACCACGTTCTGCTGGTCTGATTCCCACATTCTGCTAGTCTGATTCCAGCTTTCTGCTAGTCTGATTCCCACATTCTGCTGGACTGACTCCCATATTCTGCTGGTCTGAGTCCCGCATTCTAATGTTCTGAGTCCCCACATTCTCCTCGTCTGAGTCCCACATTCTGCTTGTCTGTGTCCCCACTTTCTGCTGCTCTGATTCCCACCTTTGCTGGCCTGATTCCCACATGCTGCCGGTCTGAGTCCCACATCCTGCTGCTGTGAGTCCCCAAATTTTGCTAGTCTGAGTTCCCACATTCTGCTGGTCTGAATTGCACCTTCTGCTGTCCTGAGCCCACCATATTCAGCTGGTCTGAGCCCCCACATCCTGCTGGTCTGATCCCCAATTTCTGCTGCTCTGAGTCCCACATTCTGCTGGTAAATGTCCCCATTTTCTGCTGCTCTGATTCCAACATTCTGCTCGTCTGATTCCCACATTCTGCTGGTCAGTGTACCCTCTTTCTGCTGGTCTGATTCCCACCTTCTGCTGGTCTGATTCCCACATTCTGAAGGTCAGTGTACCCACTTTCTGCTGGTCTGATTCCCACCTTCTGCTGAGCTGATTTCCACATTCCGCTTGTCTGAGACCCACATTCTGCTGGTCTGAGTTCCATATTCTGCTGGTCTGTGTCCCCACTTTCTGCTCGTCTGAGTTCCCACATTCGCTGGTCAGTGTGCCACATTTTGCTGCTCTGAGGCCCCACATTCTTCTTGTCTGAGTTACCACATTCTGCTGTTCTGATCCCCACATTCTGCTGGTCTGAGTCCCCACATTCGGCTCTCTGTGTCCTACATGCTGCTGGTCTGAGTCCCCACTTTCTGCTGGTCTGATTTCCACTTTCTGATGGTCTGATTCCCACTTTCTGCTGGTCTGATTCCACATTCTGCTGGTCAGAGTCCCACATTCTGCTTGTCTGAGTCCCACATTACACTGGTCTGATTCCCACATTCTGTTGGTCGGAGTCCCAAATTCTGCTTGTCTGAATCCCACATTGCACTGGTCTGAGTTGCCACATTCTCCTGGTCTGAGTCCCACATTCTGCTGGTCAGTGTACCCACTTTCCGCTGGTCTGATTCCCAACTTCTGCTGGCCTGATTCCCACATTCCGCTTGTCTGAGACCATCATTCTGCTGGTGTGTGTCTCCACTTTCTGCTGGTCTGAGTCCCACATTCCGCTGGCCAGTGTTCAACATTTTGCTGCTTTGAGGCCCCACTTTCTTCTTGTCTGAGTCCCTACATTGTGCTGGTCTGTGTCCCACATTCTGCTGGTCTGTGTCCCCACATTCCGCTCTCTGTGTCCTACATGCTGCTGGTCTGAGTCCCCACTTTCTGCTGGTCTGATTCCCACTTTCTGCTGGTCTGATTCCACATTCTGCTGGTCTGATTCCCACTTTCTGCTGGTCTGATTCCCACTTTCTGATGGTCTGATTCCCACATTCTGCTGGTTGGAGTCCCACATTCTGCTTGTCTGAGTCCCACATTATACAGGTCTGAGTCCCACATTCTGCTGGTCTGTGTCCCCAATGTCCTCTGGTCTGTTACCCACTTTCTGCTAGTCTGATTCCCACATTCTGCTGGTCTGACTCCCACCTTCGGCTGGTGTGACTTCCACATTCTGCTGGTCTGAGCCCCCACATCCTGCTGGTCTGAGTCCCCACATTCTGCTGGTCTGAAGTGCACCATCTGCTGTCCTGAGCCCCCCATATTCTGCTGGTCTGAGCCCCCACATCCTGCTGGTCTGATCCCCAATTTCTGCTGCTCTGAGTCCCACATTCTGCTGGTAAATGTCCCCATTTTCTGTTGCTCTGATTCCCACTTTCTGCTGGTCTGATTCCCACTTTCTGTTGGTCGGGGTCTCATATTCTGCTGGTCTGAGCCCCCATATCCTGGTGGTCTGATCCCCAATTTCTGCTGCTCTGAGTCCCACATTCTGCTGGTAAATGTCCCCATTTTCTGCTGCTCTGATTCCCACTTTCTGCTAGTCAGATTCCCACATTCCGATTGTCTGAGACCCACTTTCTGCTCGTCTGAGTTCCCACATTCTGCTGGTCGGAGTCCCACATTCTGCTTGTCTGAGGCCCCACATTCTGCTATTCTGATTCCCACATTCTGCTGGTCAGAGTCCCACATTCTGCTTGTCTGAGTCCCACATTACACTGGTCTGAGTCCCCACATTCTCCTGGTCAGAGTCCCACATTCTGCTGGTCTGAGTTCCCACACTTGGCTGGTCAGTGACCCACATTTTGCTTCTCTGAACCCCCACATCCTGCTTGTCTGAGTCCCCACATTCTGCTAGTCTGAGCCCCCACATTCTGCTGCTCTGAATCCCCACATCCTGCTGCTCTGAGCTCCCACAATCTGCTCTCTGAGCCCCCATATTCTGCTGGTCTGAGTCCCCATATTTTGCTGGTCTGACTCCTACATTCTGCTGGTCTGAGTCCCACATTCTGCAGGCCTGGTTCCCCACATTCAGCTGGTCTGTGTCCCCATATCCTGCTGGTCTGACCCCCACATTCTGCTGGTCTGAGTCCCCACATTCTGCTCTCTGAGCCCCCATATTCTGCTGGTCTGAGTCCCTGTATTTTGCAGGTCTGACTCCCACACTCCGCTGGTCTGAGTCCCACATTCTGTGGCCTGGTTCCCCACATTCAGCCGGTCTGTGTCCCCATATCCTGCTGGTCTGTGTCCCACATTCTGCTGGTCTGTGTCCCCACTGTCTGCTGGTCTGATTCCCACTTTTTGCTGGTCTGAGAACCCACAATGTGCTGCTCTGAGTCCACACATCCTGCTGCTCTGAGCGCCCAATTCTGCTTCTCTGAGTCCTCACAGTCTGCTGCTCTGCTTCTCACATTCTGGTGGTCGGAAACCCACATTCTGCTGGTCTACGCCCACATTCTGCTGGTCTGTGTCCCGCATTCTGCTGGTCTGTGTCCCGCATTCTGCTGGTCTGTGTCCCGCATTCTGCTGGTCTGCGCCCTCCAAATTCTGCTGCTCTGAGCCCCCAGTTTCTCCTCGTCTGAGATCTCACATTCTGCTGATCTGAGCCCCACATTATGCTAGTCTGTGTACCCAAATTCTCCTGATTTTGAACCCATATTCCGCTGGTCTGTGTCCCACATTCGGCTGGTCCGAGCCCCCACATCCTGCTGGTCTGAGTCCCCATATTGTGCTGGTCTTAGCCCCACATTCTGCTGGTCTAATCACCCACATTCTGCCTGTCTGAGACCCCACATTCTGCTGGTCTGGGTCCTCACATTCTGCTTGAATGTGTCCCTCATTCCGCTTGTCTGAGTCCAACATTCTGCTTGTCTGTGTCCCACAATCGGCTGGTCTGAGCCTCCACATTCTGCTGATCTGTGTCCAACGTTCTGCTGGTCTGAGTCTCCACCTTCTGCTGGTCTGTCTCCCCACATTCTCCTGGTCTGAGTCCCACATTCTGCTGTTCTGTGTCCCCACTTTCTGCTGGTCTGATTCCCACATTCTGCTGTTCTGACTCCACTTTCTGCTGGTCTGATTCCCACCTTCTGCTGGTCTGTGTCCCCACTTTCTGGTGGTCTGATTCCCACATTCTGCTAGTCTAATTCCCACATTCTACTGGTCTGTGTCCCCACATTCTCCTGGTCTGAGACCCACATTCTGCTGGTCTGTGTCCCGACCTTCTGGTGGTCTGATCGCCACTTTCTGCTAGTCTGTTTCCAACATTCTGCTGGTCTGTGACCCCACATTCTCCTGGTCTGAGTTCCACATTCTGATGGTCTGTGTCCCCACATTCTCCTGGTCTGAGTCCCACATTCTGCTGGTCTGTGTCCCCACATTTTGCTGGTCTGTGTCACCACGTTCTGCTGGTCTGATTCCCACATTCTGCTAGTCTGATTCCAGCTTTCTGCTAGTCTGATTCCCACATTCTGCTGGACTGACTCCCATATTCTGCTGGTCTGAGTCCCGCATTCTAATGTTCTGAGTCCCCACATTCTCCTCGTCTGAGTCCCACATTCTGCTTGTCTGTGTCCCCACTTTCTGCTGCTCTGATTCCCACCTTTGCTGGCCTGATTCCCACATGCTGCCGGTCTGAGTCCCACATCCTGCTGCTGTGAGTCCCCAAATTTTGCTAGTCTGAGTTCCCACATTCTGCTGGTCTGAATTGCACCTTCTGCTGTCCTGAGCCCACCATATTCAGCTGGTCTGAGCCCCCACATCCTGCTGGTCTGATCCCCAATTTCTGCTGCTCTGAGTCCCACATTCTGCTGGTAAATGTCCCCATTTTCTGCTGCTCTGATTCCCACATTCTGCTGGTCAGTGTACCCTCTTTCTGCTGGTCTGATTCCCACCTTCTGCTGGTCTGATTCTCACATTCTGCTGGTCAGTGTACCCACTTTCTGCTGGTCTGATTCCCACCTTCTTATGAGCTGATTTCCACATTCCGCTTGTCTGAGAACCACATTCTGCTGGTCTGAGTTCCACATTCTGCTGGTCTGTGTCCCCACTTTCTGCTCGTCTGAGTTCCCACATTCGCTGGTCAGTGTGCCACATTTTGCTGCTCTGAGGCCCCACATTCTTCTTGTCTGAGTTACCACATTCTGCTGTTCTGATCCCCACATTCTGCTGGTCTGAGTGCCCACATTCCGCTCTCTGTGTCCTACATGCTGCTGGTCTGAGTCCCCACTTTCTGCTGGTCTGATTTCCACTTTCTGATGGTCTGATTCCCACTTTCTGCTTGTCTGATTCCACATTCTGCTGGTCGGAGTCCCACATTCTGCTTGTCTGAGTCCCACATTACACTGGTCTGAGTCCCCAGATTCTACTGGTCTGACTCCCACATTCTGCTGGCCTGTGTCCCCAATGTCCTCTGGTCTGTTACCAACTTTCTGCTAGTCTGATTCCCACATTCTGCTGGCCTGTGTCCCCAATGTCCTCTGGTCTGTTACCAACTTTCTGCTAGTCTGATTCCCACATTCTGCTGGTCTGACTCCCACCTTCGGCTGGTGTGACTTCCACATTCTGCTTGTCTGAGTCACACATCCTGCTTCTCTGAGCCGCCACATCCTGCTGGTCTGAGTCCCCACATTCTGCTAGTCTGAGTCCCCACATTCTGCTGGTCTGAATTGCACCTTCTGTTGTCCTGAGCCCCTCATATTCTGCTGGTCTGAGCCCCCACATTCTGCTTGTCTGAATCCCACATTGCACTGGTCTGAGTTGCCACATTCTCCTGGTCTGAGTCCCACATTCTGCTGGTCAGTGTACCCACTTTTCGCTGGTCTGATTCCCAACTTCTGTTGGCCTGATTCCCACATTCCGCTTGTCTGAGACCATCATTCTGCTGGTGTGTGTCTCCACTTTCTGCTGGTCCGATTCCTCATTCCGCTGGCCAGTGTTCAACATTTTGCTGCTTTGAGGCCCCACTTTCTTCTTGTCTGATTCTCACATTCTGCTGGTCAGTGTACCCACATTCTGCTGGTCTGAGTCCCACATTCTGCTGGTCTGAGTCCCCACATTCCGCTCTCTGTGTCCTACATGCTGCTGGTCTGAGTCCCCACTTTCTGCTGGTCTGATTCCCACTTTCTGCTGGTCTGATTCCACATTCTGCTGGTCTGATTCCCACTTTCTGCTGGTCTGATTCCCACTTTCTGATGGTCTGATTCCCACATTCTGCTGGTCGGAGTCCCCACATTCTCCTTGTCTGAGTCCCACATTATACAGGTCTGAGTCCCCACATTCTCCTGGTCAGCGTCCCACATTCTCCTGGTCAGAGTCCCACATTTTGCTGCTCTGAGGCCCCGCATTCTTCTTGTCTGAGTTACCACATTCTGCTGTTCTGATCCCCACATTCTGCTGTTCTGAGTCCCCACATTCCACTCTCTGTGTCCTACATGCTGCTGGTCTGAGTCCCCACTTTCTGCTGGTCTGATTCCCACTTTCTGATGGTCTGATTCCCACTTTCTGCTGTTCTGATTCCACATTCTGCTGGTCAGAGTCCCACATTGCACTGGTCTGAGTTGCCACATTCTCCTGGTCTGAGTCCCACATTCTGCTGGTCAGTGTACCCACTTTCTGCTGGTCTGATTCCTAACTTCTGCTGGTCTGATTCCCACTTTCTGATGGTCTGATTCCCACTTTCTGCTTGTCTGATTCCACATTCTGCTGGTCGGAGTCCCACATTCTGCTTGTCTGAGTCCCACATTACACTGGTCTGAGTCCCCAGATTCTACTGGTCTGACTCCCACATTCTGCTGGCCTGTGTCCCCAATGTCCTCTGGTCTGTTACCAACTTTCTGCTAGTCTGATTCCCACATTCTGCTGGTCTGACTCCCACCTTCGGCTGGTGTGACTTCCACATTCTGCTGGTCTGAGCCCCCACAACCTGCTGGTCTGAGTCCCACATTCTGCTGGTCTGAATTGCACCTTCTGCTGTCCTGAGCCCCCATATTCTGCTGGTCTGAGCCCCCACATCCTGCTGGTCCGATCCCCAATTTCTGCTGCTCTGAGTCCCACATTCTGCTGGTAAATGTCCCCATTTTCTGTTGCTCTGATTCCCACTTTCTGCTGATCTGATTCCCACATTCTGTTGGTCGGGGTCTCATATTCTGCTGGTCTGAGCCCCATATCCTGGTGGTCTGATCCCAATTTCTGCTGCTCTGAGTCCCACATTCTGCTGGTAAATGTCCCCATTTTCTGCTGCTCTGATTCCCCACTTTCTGCTAGTCTGATTCCCACATTCTGATTGTCTGAGACCCACATTCTGCTGGTCTGAGTCCCACATTCTGCTGATCTGTGTGCCCACTTTCTGCTCGTCTGAGTTCCCACATTCTGCTGGTCAGAGTCCCACATTCTGCTTGTCTGAGGCCCCACATTCTGCTATTCTGATTCCCACATTCTCCTGGTCAGAGTCCCACATTCTGCTGGTCTGAGTTCCCACACTTGGCTGGTCAGTGACCCACATTTTCCTTCTCTGAACCCCCACATCCTGCTGGTCCGAGTCCCCACATTCTGCTAGTCTGAGCCCCCACATTCTGCTGGTCTGAATCCCCACATCCTGCTGCTCTGAGCTCCCACAATCTGCTCTCTGAGCCCCCATATTCTGCTGGTCTGAGTCCCCATATTTTGCTGGTCTGACTCCTACATTCTGCTGGTCTGAGTCCCACATTCTGCAGGCCTGGTTCCCCACATTCAGCCGGTCTGTGTCCCCATATCCTGCTGGTCTGACCCCCACATTCTGCTGGTCTGAGTCCCCACATTCTGCTCTCTGAGCCCCATATTCTGCTGGTCTGAGTCCCTGTATTTTGCAGGTCTGACTCCCACACTCCGCTGGTCTGAGTCCCACATTCTGTGGCCTGGTTCCCCACATTCAGCCGGTCTGTGTCCCCATATCCTGCTGGTCTGTGTCCCACATTCTGCTGGTCTGTGTCCCCACTGTCTGCTGGTCTGATTCCCACTTTTTGCTGGTCTGAGAACCCACAATGTGCTGCTCTGAGTCCACACATCCTGCTGCTCTGAGCGCCCAATTCTGCTTCTCTGAGTCCTCACAGTCTGCTGCTCTGCTTCTCACATTCTGGTGGTCGGAAACCCATATTCTGCTGGTCTGCGCCCACATTCTGCTGGTCACTGTCCCACATTCTGCTGGTCTGTGTCCCGCATTCTGCTGTTCTGTGTCCCGCATTCTGCTGGTCTGCGCCCTCCAAATTCTGCTGCTGAGCCCCCAGTTTCTCCTCGTCTGAGATCTCACATTCTGCTGATCTGAGCCCCACATTATGCTAGTCTGTGTACCCAAATTCTCCTGATTTTGAACCCATATTCCGCTGGTCTGTGTCCCACATTCGGCTGGTCCGAGCCCCCACATCCTGCTGGTCTGAGTCCCCATATTGTGCTGGTCTTAGCCCCACATTCTGCTGGTCTAATCACCCACATTCTGCCTGTCTGAGACCCCACATTCTGCTGGTCTGGGTCCTCACATTCTGCTTGAATGTGTCCCTCATTCCGCTTGTCTGAGTCCAACATTCTGCTTGTCTGTGTCCCACAATCGGCTGGTCTGAGCCTCCACATTCTGCTGATCTGTGTCCAACGTTCTGCCTGGTCTGAGTCTCCACCTTCTGCTGGTCTGTCTCCCCACATTCTCCTGGTCTGAGTCCCACATTCTGCTGTTCTGTGTCCCCACTTTCTGCTGGTCTGATTCCCACATTCTGCTGTTCTGACTCCACTTTCTGCTGGTCTGATTCCCACCTTCTGCTGGTCTGTGTCCCCACTTTCTGGTGGTCTGATTCCCACATTCTGCTAGTCTAATTCCCACATTCTGCTGGTCTGACTCCCACATTCTACTGGTCTGTGTCCCCACATTCTCCTGGTCTGAGACCCACATTCTGCTGGTCTGTGTCCCCACCTTCTGGTGGTCTGATCGCCACTTTCTGCTAGTCTGTTTCCAAAATTCTGCTGGTCTGTGACCCCACATTCTCCTGGTCTGAGTTCCACATTCTGCTGGTCTGTGTCCCCACATTCTGCTGGTCTGAGTCCCACATTCTGCTGGTCTATGTCCCCACATTCTGCTGGTCTGTGTCACCACGTTATGCTGGTCTGATTCCACATTCTGCTAGTCTGATTCCAGCTTTCTGCTAGTCTGATTCCCACATTCTGCTGGACTGACTCCCATATTCTGCTGGTCTGAGTCCCGCATTCTAATGTTCTGAGTCCCCACATTCTCCTCGTCTGATTCCACATTCTGCTGGTCAGTGTACCCTCTTTCTGCTGGTCTGATTCCCACCTTCTGCTGGTCTGATTCCCACATTCTGCTGGTCAGTGTACCCACTTTCTGCTGGTCTGATTCCCACCTTCTGCTGAGCTGATTTCCACATTCCGCTTGTCTGAGATCCACATTCTGCTGGTCTGAGTTCCACATTCTGCTGGTCTGTGTCCCCACTTTCTGCTCGTCTGAGTTCCCACATTCCGCTGGTCAGTGTGCCACATTTTGCTGCTCTGAGGCCCCACATTCTTCTTGTCTGAGTTACCACATTCTGCTGTTCTGATCCCCACATTCTGCTGGTCCGAGTCCCCATATTCCGCTCTCTGTGTCCTTCATGCTGCTGGTCTGAGTCCCCACATTCTGCTGGTCTGATTTCCACTTTCTGATGGTCTGATTCCCACTTTCTGCTGGTCTGATTCCACATTCTGCTGGTCAGAGTCCCACATTCTGCTTGTCTGAGTCCCACATTAAACTGGTCTGATTCCCACATTCTGTTGGTCGGAGTCCCACATTCTGCTTGTCTGAATCCCACATTGCACTGGTCTGAGTTGCCACATTCTCCAGGTCTGAGTCCCACATTCTGCTGGTCAGAGTACCCACTTTCTGCTGGTCTGATTCCCAACTTCTGCTGGCCTGATTCCCACATTCCGCTTGTCTGAGACCAACATTCTGCTGGTGTGTGTCTCCAATTTCTGCTGGTCTGAGTCCCACATTCCGCTGGCCAGTGTTCAACATTTTGCTGCTTTGAGGCCCCACTTTCTTCTTGTCTGAGTCCCCACATTGTGCTGGTCTGAGTCCCACATTCTGCTGGTCTGAGTCCCCACATTCCGCTGTCTGTGTCCTAC
>JANJGN010004414.1:10000-33538 GCA_026770705.1 Isurus oxyrinchus | reverse complement strand
TGTTAGGGAGGGAGTTCCAGGATTTTGACCCAGCGACAGTGAAGGAACGGCCGATATATTTCCAAGTCGGGATGGTGAGGGGCTCGGAGGGGAACTTCCAGGTGGTGGGTGTTCCCCATGTATCTGCTGCCCTTGTCGATCAAGCTGGGGAGGATGCTTTGTCCTGGACAGTGTCAAGCTTCTCGAGTGTTGTGGGAGCTGTACTCATCCAAGCAAGTGGGGAGTATCTCATCCCACTCCTGACTTGTGCCTTGTAGATGGTGGACAGGCTTTGGGGAGTCAGGAGGTGAGTGACTCTCCGCAGGATTCCCAGCCTTTGACCTGCTCTTGTAGCCACAGTATTTATAAGGCTGGTCCCAGTTCAGTTTCTGGTCAATGGTCACCCCCAGGATGTTGATAGTGGGTGGATTCAGTGATGGTAATGCCGT
Organism: Isurus oxyrinchus; assembly: GCA_026770705.1. Classification (NCBI taxonomy): domain Eukaryota; kingdom Metazoa; phylum Chordata; class Chondrichthyes; order Lamniformes; family Lamnidae; genus Isurus; species Isurus oxyrinchus. The sequence goes on along the minus strand of JANJGN010004414.1, from coordinate 33,110 downwards.
TGAATGTCGAGGTTAGATTCTCTCTTTGTTGGAGACGATCATTGCCTGGTACTTGTGTGGCGCGAATGTTATGCGCTTACATGCTGGAACCATCCAGGCAGCAGGCTCTTTTCGACCCGGTAACGTGCAATGGGGCAGGATTAATTAATGACCTGACAGTAAAGCATCCTCCAGGTTAAGAGTGATCGTCACCTAGAATTTCACTTTCTGTTTGAGGGTGAGAAAACTGGGTCTGAAGCTAGTGCCGTAAACCTAACTACAGGCAATTACGTGGGGGTGGCTGAAGTGAACTAGGAAGATGGGTTCAAGATGGTGGCGAGGCAGTGACAGACACTTAAGCAGAAATTTCACAACTCTCAAAGATATGTTCCATTGAGAAGGAATGATGCTATGGGAAGGGATGTAGCACCCGTGACTAACTAAGGAAGTTAAGGACGGGTATCAAATTGAAAAGAACAGATGTACAAGGCTGCAAAGATTAGTGATAGGACAGAAGATCGGGAAAATCTTAGAAAAGGCTGAAAAGGGTGACAAAAATAATTCAGGGGGGGGGGGGGGTAGAGGGGGCCTTAAACTAAATCGAGAGGGGGGAGGGTTCTGGGGAGGGGGTATGTAGGCTTACAAAGCAAAAGGATATGGCAGCCTCCCAGGGCAGCTATTTAGGTTACGGTACCCAGAGTGCGACAGGAAGGGACAAGAGTGTACAAGCATAAATAAAAACAAGCAGCAAACAGGGTCAAAGGGCGGAGGGGGAGGGAAAATAGTAAAGAGGCGCAATGAACGGCCCTTTACTTAAAGGCACGTAGTATTCAGAATAAAATAAATGAATTAACGGCACAAATGGAGGCTAATGGGTCCGATCTTACAGCCATTGCGGAGACGTGGTTACGAGAACAAAGCTGGGAAACTAAATATTCAGGGGTATGTGACTTTTCGAAAGGACAGGCAGGAAAGGGTGGTGGGGTAGCTTTGTTAGTACGAGATGGAATAAGTACGATAGCAAGAAAGGATCTTGGATCGGGAGGTGTAGGATCCATGCGGGTGGAGGTAAGAAATAACAAGGGGAGGACGACACTGGTGGGAGTCGTCTATAGGCCCCCTAACAGTAGCTATACTGCAGGACAGGGAATAAATCAGGAGATAACGAGGTGATGTAAAAAAGTGTAGTACATTAATCATGGGTGACTTAAATCTTCATGTAGATCGGGAAAGTCAAAACTGGCAGAGGTCGCCACAAGCAAGAACTCATGGAGAGACTATTCGGAACAGTTCCCTCGAACAATATGTTGTGGATCCAATCAGGGATCAGGCTGTTTTGGATCTGGTAATGTGCAATGAGGCAGGTTTAATAACTGATCTCAGAGTAAAAGATCTCCTAGGAAACAGTGACCATAACATGGCAGAATTTAGCCTTCAGTTTGCAAGTGAGAAACTTGGGTCAGAAAAAACTGGGCTAAGCTTAAGTAAGGGTGATGACAAAGGAATGAGGGCCAGAGTTGGCTGGAGGGGACTGGGGGAGGAGTTTAGCAGAAAAGCCGGTTGATGAACCAAGGCAGACGTTTAAGAAAATAGCTCGTGACTCTCAGCAAAGATACACCCCAGCGAGGAAGGAGGATTCTAGGAAGTGGATAAACCAAACATGGTTAACCAAGGAAGTTAAGGACAGTATCAAATTGAAAGAAAAAACATACAACGTGGCAAAGATTCGTGGTAAGTCAGAGGATTGGGAATGTTTTAAAAACCGACAAAAGGTGACCAAAAAGATAACAATGAGGGAGAAAATAAACTTTGAGGGTAACCCAGCAAGTCATATAAAAACGGACAGTGAGAGCTACTTTAAATATATAAAAAGGAAGAGAGAGGCCAAAGTGAGCCAAGGCCCCTTACAGGATGAGGCTGGGGAAATAATAATGAGGGAGCCAGGACATGGCACAGGAGGCGAGTAAATACTTTGCTTCAGTCTTCACAGTAGAAGATACTAAGAGCTTTCCAAAAATACTGAATAATCGAGGGGCAAAAGGAGGGGGGAGGAATTAAATACAATAACTATCACTGGGGATAAAGTACTAGGGAAACTAATGAGGCAAAAGGCCTATAAGCCCCCTGGACCTGATGGGTTGCATCCTAGGATATTAAAGGAAGTAGCTGCAGAGATAGCGGGTGCACTGATAGTAATCTTCCAAGAATCCTTAGATTCTGGAAAAGTCCCAGAGGATTGGAGAGTGGCCAATGTAACACCCTTATTCAAAATGGGAGGGGGGCAATTAAACAGGAAACTGTAGGGCAGTTAGCTTAACATCTGTTATTGGGAACATGTTAGAGTCTATTATAAATGATGTAATAGCAGAGCATTTAGAAATACATAATATAATCAGGTAGAGTCAGCAAGGCTTCATGAAGGGGAAATCAAGCCTAACAAACTTATCAGAATTCTTTGAGGAGGTAACAAGCAGGATAGATAAAGGGGGATCAGTCGATGTGATATATTTGGATTTTCCAAAGGCGTTCGATAAGGTACCACATGAGGCTATTTAATAAGGTAAGAGCCCATGGTGTTGGGTGTGGTATATTCGCATGGAAGAGAGGACTGGCTAACTAACAGAAGTCAGAGAGTTGGGATAAGGGGGGGCATTTTCAGGATGGCGACCTGTAACTAGTGGAGTGTCATAGGGATCAGTGCTGGGGCCACAATTATTGACAATATATATTAATGACTTGGATGAGGGGAGTGAATGTATTACAGCCAAGTTTGTGGATGACACACAAATAGGTGGGAAGGCAAGTGTTGAGGATGACACCAGGAGTCTACAGAGGGATAGAGACGGGTGAAGTGAGCGGGGCAAAAACGTGGCAGGTGGGATATAATGTGGGGAAATGTGAGGTTCTGCAGTTTGGCAGGAAGAATAGAGGAGCTGAATATTATTTATATGGAGAAAGACTGCAGAAAGCTGCAGCACAGAGGGATCTGGGGGTCCTCGTGCATGAATCACAAAAAGCTAACGTACAAGTTCAGCAGGTCACAGGGAAGGGAAATGGAATATTGGCCTTTATTTCAAAGGGAATAGAGTATAAAAATAGGGAAGTCTCGCTAAAACCATACAAGGCACTGGTTAGACCACACCTAGAATACGGTGAACAGTTTCGGTCCCCTTACCTAAGGAAGGATACCCTGGCGTTGGAGGCAGTCCAGAGGAGGATCACCAGGTTGGTCCCGGGTGAGGAGGGATATTCTTATGAGGTGAGGTTGAGTAGGTCGGTCCTGTGCTCATTGGAGTTTAGAAGAATGAGAGGCGACCTTATTGAAACCTATAAGATTCTCAGGGGGCCTTGACAGGGGAGATGCTGAGAGGCTGTTTCCCCTTGTGGGAGAGTCTAGGGACCAGAGGGTATAATCTCAGAGTAAGGGGGTCGCCCATTTAAAACAGAGATGAGGAGGGATTTCATCTCTCAGAGGGTAGTCCATCTGTGGGATCCTTTACTGCAGAGGGCTGTAGAGGCTGGGTCGTTAGGTATATTCAAGGCTGAGATAGACAGGTTTTTCATCAGTGAGGGAATCAAGGGCTATGGGGAAAAGGCAGCAAAGCGGAGCTGATGATTATCAGATCAGCCACCATCTCACTGAGTGGTGGAGCAGGCTCGATGGGCCGAATGGCCTACTTCTGCTCCTAGGTCTTACGTCTAATAGAAATTAGAGTTATAAGAGAAAACCAGCACGAAATATAAAAGCGGACGGTAAAAGCTACAACAAGTGTATAAAATGGAAAAAGAGTGGCTAAAATGGGTTGTTGTCCCCTTAGAGGGTGTAACTGGGGAATTAATAATGGGAAAGATGGAAACGCCAGAGACTTTGAACAAGTCGGCTGTATCCATCTTCCCAGTAGAAGGCACAGAAAGCATCCCAAGAATAGTAGTAAGGGGTAAGGGGGGGGGGGGGGGGGAAGGGAGGGAGGGACTTAAAACAATTTTGATCGCTGGAGAAAAATTACTAACGGGACTAAAGGCTTGACAAATCCCCTGGATCTGACGGCCTGCATCCTACAGGTCTTACAGGAAGTCGCTGCCCAGATAGTAGAGGCATGGTTGTAAACTTCCAGAACTCCCTAGATTCTGGAAAGGTCCCAGTGGGTTGGAAAACCATGAACGTTACACCACTCTTCAGGAGAGGAGAGAGGCAGAAAGCAGGAAACCATGTTAGGCCAGTTAGTCCAGCGTCTGAAATTGGGAGTACGCTCCAATCCATTATTAGGGAGGTCGGAGCAGGGCATGCAGAAAATCGTAATACAGTCGGGCAGAGACAACGTGGGGTTTCGTGAAAGGGAAACAGTATTTGACAAACTTAGTTGGAGTTCTCTGAGGATGTGAGAAGCAGGGTGGAGAAAGGGGAACCAGCAGATGTGGTGCGTTTGGATTTGCAAAAGGCATCTGCAAAAGGGAACACAATAAAGCCTAATGCAGAAGGTAAGAGCTCGTGGTGTTGGATGCGGTTTGTTAACGTGGAGGGTGGATTTGAGACATTGACGCGGAGGGGGGCGATTTTAACCAACAGGAAACAGAGCGTCAGGGCAAATGGGTCACGTTCAGGCAGGCCGAGTGCAATTCAAGGAGCGTCAGTTAGTTCTGATCCATATTAATGGCTTGGATGACGGGGTCCAACTGCACGTGAGCCAGATTTGCCGATGGAACGAGGACAGTTGGGGAATCAAGTCGTGGGAATACAACGGGCCTGGCAAAGGGATAGAGATGGTGAGAGTGAGTGGAGAAAAGTTGGGCGTTTGGGGACGGTGTGGGAAAATTTGAGGCTGTCCACTTTGTCAGGAGGACTGGGAGAGCAGGAACGTTATTTGAAAGGAGAGCGAGAACGCCGGAGATGCTGCGGCCCAGAGAGGTTGGGGAGCCCTCAGGTGAATGGCAAAAAGTTAGTGCGCAGATGCAGCAAGCGATGAAGGTAAATGGAACGCTGGCCTTTATGACAAAGTTGGGGGGACGGGGTGTGGGGCCAGAGGGAGTGAGTATTAAGGTAGGTAAGTCTTGCTCAGGGAAGGATGTGCCGGCCCTGGAGAGGGGTCCGGAGGAGGTTCACGAAGAACGATCCCAGGAACGAGAGGCTTTAACGTATGAGGGACGTTTTTGAGGACTCTGGGTCTATACTCGATGGAGTTTAGAAGGATGAGGTGGGGGGGGGGGGATCTGATTGAAACTTACAGAATACTGAAAGGCCTGGATAGAGTGGGACGTGGGGGAAGATGTTTCCATGAGTAGGAGAGACTCGGACCCGAGGGGCACAGCCTCAGAGTAAAGGGAAGACCTTTTAGGACAGAGATGAGGAGAAACTTCTTTAGCCAGAGAGCGGTGAATCGATGGAATTCATGGCCACAGAAGGCGGTGGAGGCCGGGTCATTGAGTGTATTTAAGACCGAGATAGATCGGTTCTCGATGGGTAAGGGGGTCAAAGGTGACGGGGAGAAGGCGGGGAGAATGGGGGTTGAGAGACTTATCAGCCATGATTGAATGGGGGGAGCAGACTTGTTGGGCCGAATGGCCTCATTTCTGCTCTTACGGGCTGATGGAGGCTGGGTCACTGAATATACTCAAGGCTGAGTTGGACAGGGTTTTTCAGCGGCATCGCGGGCCGTGGGTTGACGCGCGATGGGGACGGAAAGCAGCGTTGAGGCCGCACCAGATCAAACAGGGTCTTACCGCATGGCGGAGAAGGCTCAAGGGGCCATCTTGAGAGGGGTGGAGGGAGGGGCCAGAGACAGAGGGGGAGGAGGGGGGGGGGGGAATCCAGAGAAACGAGGGGAGGATCCACAGAAATAAGGGACGGAGCCAGAGCGAGAGAGAGAGGGGAGGTGGGGGGGGGGGGGGGGGGGGGGGGGGGGGGGGCGCGCGTCCAGAAAGAGACCAGTCCCTCAGCGCTGACCCTCCGAAGAGGCGGTGCTCCCTCAGCGCTGACCCTCCGAGGGGTGCGGCCCTCCGGAGGTGTGCAGCTCCGTCAGCGGCCGAACTTAAGTTCCCACAGCTCGAGGCTGACCGGGGGGGCTTCGGTGGACGTATAAAATCCAGCCCCCGCCAACCTTAATTGAACGTGTTTTCGTTTCCTCGTTGACGAAGCGACAGAGAGAGTTGGCGAATTTTATGGAAGCGTTTGACAAGGGTGGGAGCTTTCGAGGGGATTTGAGGGGGGGAAACCCCCCCATCTTTTACTTCCGGAGGGTTGCGGGGTATGTGGAACTCAGTGCCTGAAACAGGTGGTAGAGGTAGAATCGGGAACCCTCACGGCATTTCAGAAAGCCTTCAGACGAACGCCTGAAGGGCTGCAGGCCAAGTGCTGGAGAGCGGGATGAGAGCGGATAGGGGCTCGCTGACCGGTACGGACACGGTGGGCCGAAGGGCCTCTCTCGGTGCTGTAAACTCTGCGACACACGACGGCTGGCGAACAAAGTGGAGGCTGGTGCGACAGGAGGGTCGGTGCCTTCATCGGATGAAAACGAATTCAGGGACAGAAATCGGCAAGTGGTGTGAAAGGGTCAAAATGGAGGATGGTAAAACAGTGGGTGGGGGGACCCCCCCCCAACCAAGGGTCAGTGTTTTACAGGCACTGCTGTTTTTGCTGTACATAAACACCTTGGGTTTCGGGACACAGCGTCAAAGCACAAAATTGGACGCTGATACCAAGCTTGGAGGGAGTGACCAGCAGTGAGGGTGGCACCAATCGCCTGCAACAGGATAGAGGCAGGGTGGGCAGGCAAGCGGCCAATGCAGTTTAGTACAGAGAAGTGCGAGGGTGATGCATTTTGGCAGGAGGGACAGGGAGAGGAAATATAGACTCAGTGGCAGAGTTCTGAAGAGTGTTCAGGGACAGAGGGAGCTGGGGGTTCATGTACCTCGATCTTTGAAGGTGGCAGGACAGAGCGAGAGGGCGGGGTAAGCAAAGCAGATGGGACCTGGGGCTTCATCAACAGAGGCATTGAGTCCAAAAGCCGGGGTGTTACACTGAACCTTTATAAAGCTCTGGTTAGGACACAACTAGAGAATTATGCCCAGTTCCTACCATGATAGGAAGGACATGAGGGCCCTTGACAGGGTGCGGAGAGAGATGACTGGAACGGTTCCAGGGATGAGGGATTTTATCGATGAGGATAGGTTGAAGAGGCTGGGGCTGTTGTGCTTGGAGCGAAGGAGATAGAGGGGAGATGTCCAAGAGGGGCACAAGATGGTGGCAGGTTCAGATGAGGTGCAGACGAGGAATAACCGGGTCCCATTAGCTGATGGTCCAAGGACTCTGGAGCGGAGGTGGAGCGCGGGTTTAAGATATTGGGAAGGGGATTTAGGGTGGGGGCAGGCTCGCGAGGAAGAACTTTCCTCTTCACCCAGCCAGTGGTGACGACCTTGAACTGGCTGCTGAAGAGGCTGGTGGAAGCACAGACAGGTTGTGGGGGGGTGGGGGGGGGGGGCGCCTGAGGGTAATAAACTTGCAGGGTCAGCGGGGACAGAGCAGGAGGAATGGGGTTGTGACTGGGTTGGTCTACAGAGAGCCAGCACGGGCTCGACGGGCTGAATCATCTCCGTCTGCCCCACATTCAACACAATCCACCACAATTTTGCCCGCTCACTTCCATCTATCAACCTTTCCGACAGACCGTGGGCCCTGGTGTAGGCCCTTTTCACTAATTCAGGGAGACGTCACCACTGCCAAGTGTTCTTCAGGTTAAACTGATGCGGCACGTACAGAGAATAAACTCACCACGCTATCACAGCCAAATTACAGACAACACAAACAACTTTCAAAGGGTAACGTTTCCAAACGATGACGTTCAGCAGTACACTCATTTCAGACAAATGGCAAATATTTAACACCTCTCAGTCACTCACCGAATCAAAGTCACTTTCCAGTTAAAAACTGCGCAAAACAGAGCCAGAGTTTAAGCACAGGAGAGCATTCGGGGCATGGGACCCCTTTCAGCTCGTTCCAACATCCATCACAAAATGCACGGCTTTCTCCCCATAGCCCTGTATCAATCCCCAAACTAATCCCACTGTCCCGCTCTCTCACCATCACCCTGTACCAATCCCCAAACTAATCCCACTGTCCCACTCTCTCCCCATAGCCCTGTATCAATCCCCAAACTAATCCCACTGCCCCACTCTCTCCCCATAGCCCTGTATCAATCCCCAAACTAATCCCACTGCCCCGCTCTCTCCCCATAGCCCAGTATCAATCCCAAACTAATCCCACTGTCCTGCTCTCTCCCCATAGCCCTGTATCAATCCCAAACTAATCCTACTGACCCGCTCTCTCCCCATAGCCCTGTATCAATCCCCAAACTAATCCCACTGCCCCGCTCTCTCCCCATAGCCCTGTATCAAGCCCAAACTAATCCCACTGCCCTGCTCTCTCCCCATAGCCCTGTATCAATCCCCAAACTAATCCCACTGTCCCTCTCTCTCCCCATCGCCCTGTATCAATCCCCAAACTAATCCCACTGTCCCGCTCTCTCCCCATCGCCCTGTATCAATCCCCAAACTAATCCCACTGACCCGCTCTCTCCCCATAGCCCTGTATCAATCCCCAAACTAATCCCACTGCCCCGCTCTCTCCCCATAGCCCTGTATCAATCCCCAAACTAATCCCACTGCCCCGCTCTCTCCCCATAGCCCTGTATCAATCCCAAACAATCGCAGTAACTCGCAATCTCCCCATAGCCCTGTATCAATCCCCAAACTAATCCCACTGTCCCACTCTCTCCCCATAGCCCTGTATCAATCCCCAAACTAATCCCACTGCCCCGCTCTCTCCCCATAGCCCTGTATCAATCCCCAAACTAATCCCACTGCCCCCGCTCTCTCCCCATAGCCCAGTATCAATCCCAAACTAATCCCACTGCCCCGCTCTCTCCCCATAGCCCTGTATCCATCCCCAAACTAATCCCACGGTCCCACTCTCTCCCCATGGCCCTGGATCACTCCCCAAACTAATCCCACTGCTCCAATGATTCCTCAAACCCATGAGGAAGTGTATCACACACCATTACCGTACGCTGACACAGCGGTACCAGGCACTGCACCAAATTACATCTTGTACAATCGCCTCAAAGCACTGAAACACACTGAAAGTGAATGAGGTCACCCAAACCCTCAATATGACCACAGGTTCGGCGGAGGGAAAGGGGTCAATGTCTGACCTGCTCTGCTTGCGTTGAGAACTGACCGAGCAGCTCCTGATACTGTGAAGGAGGACGAGGGGTCTAGGACTGCTCGCCCCACACCGACACATGCTGCACTTACACATGGTGACGGCCAACTCCGGGCTGCGACGATGCCTTTCCCTGAGCGACTGCTTCCTCTGCAGTTCCCGTCTCCTGCGTTAGTCTCCTGGCTGCTGGCTGTCCCTGGGCAGATAATAACACAACCCGTTAGAAAGTCACCGTCCGACAGTGCGGCTCTCCCTCAGCACTGACCCTCCCCCAGTGCGGCTCTCCCTCAGCACTGACCCTCCGACAGTGCGGCTCTCCCTCAGCACTGACCCTCCCACAGTGCGGCTCTCCCTCAGCACTGACCCTCCGACAGTGCGGCTCTCCCTCAGCACTGACCCTCCCACAGTGCGGCTCTCCCTCAGTACTGACCCTCCGACAGTGCTGCTCTCCCTCAGCGCTGACCCTCCGACAGTGCGGCTCTCCCTCAGTACTGACCCTCCGACAGTGCGGCTCTCCCTCAGCACTGACCCTCCGACCGTGCGGCTCTCCCTCAGCACTGACCCTCTGACAGTGCGGCTCTCCATCAGCACTGACCCTCCGACAGTGCGGCTCTCCCTCAGCACTGACCCTCCGACAGTGCGGCTCTCCCTCAGCACTGACCCTCCGACAGTGCGGCGCTCCCTCAGTACTGACCCTCCGACAGTGCGACTCTCCCTCAGCACTGACCCTCCGACAGTGCGGCTCTCCCTCAGCACTGACCCTCCGACAGTGCGGCTCTCCCTCAATACTGACCCTCCGACAGTGCGGCTCTCCCTCAGCACTGACCCTCCGACAGTGCAGCTCTCCCTCAGCACTGACCCTCCGACAGTGCGGCTCTCCCTCAGCACTGACCCTCCGACAGTGCGGCTCTCCCTCAGCACTGACCCTCCGACAGTGCGTCTGTCCCTCAGCACTGACCCTCCGACAGTGCGGCTCTCCCTCAGCACTGACCCTCCCACAGTGCGGCTCTCCCTCAGCACTGACCCTCCGACAGTGCGGCTCTCCCTCAGCACTGACCCTCCGACAGTGCGGCTCTCCCTCAGTACTGACCCTCCGACAGTGCGGCTCTCCCTCAGCACTGACCCTCCGACAGTGTGGCTCTCCCTCAGTACTGACGCTCCGACAGTGCGGCTCTCCCTCATCACTGACCCTCCGACAGTGCGGCTCTCCCTCAGCACTGACCCTCCGACAGTACGGCTCTCCCTCAGCACTGACCCTCCGACAGTGCGGCTCTCCCTCAGTACTGACCCTCCGACAGTGCGGCTCTCCCTCAGCACTGACCCTCCCCCAGTGCGGCTCTCCCTCAGCACTGACCCTCCGACAGTGCGGCTCTCCCTCAGCACTGACCGTCCGACAGTGCGGCGCTCCCTCAGCACTGACCCTCCGACAGTGCGGCTCTCCCTCAGCACTGACCCTCCGACAGTGCGGCTCTCCCTCAGCACTGACCCTCCCACAGTGCGGCTCTCCCTCAGCACTGACCCTCCGACAGTGCGGCTCTCCCTCAGCACTGACCCTCCGACAGTGCGGCTCTCCCTCAGCGCTGACCCTCTGACAGTGCGACTCTCCCTCAGCACTGACCCTCCGACAGTGCGGCTCTCCCTCAGCACTGACCCTCCGACAGTGCGGCTCTCCCTCAGCACTGACCCTCCGACAGTGCGGCTCTCCCTCAGCGCTGACCCTCCGACAGTGCGGCTCTCCCTCAGTACTGACCCTCCGACAGTGCGGCTCTCCCTCAGTGCTGACCCTCCGACAGTGCGGCTCTCCCTCAGCACTGACCCTCTGACAGAGCGGCAATGCCTGGGGGGGGTTGAGATCTATCTTGAGGGGACTTTCAAGCCCGATCCTCCCTGTCCCGCCTTCCCCAGATGCGCTGAAGCCCCTCGTACCTCCTTGGTGTCCTCGGAGTTCCTGCGGCGTTTCCCTGCAGTGAGGGAGGTGCTGGGAGCTGTCTGGCTTCGTCCACTCGAGGGTCTCACTGCCTCTGCTCTGGGGCCTTCGCTGGACGGCGGGTGTCGGTCAGCAGCACTGTCCCTGCGGAAGGTCCCGTGTCGCACTGGGCTGGGTGACTGAAAAGGACGGGAACAAAACCACTTAGTTACTGGACCCAGTGTCTAATCCCGTGCTGTACCTGTCCTGGGAGTGTTTGATGGGGACAGTGTAGAGGGAGCTTTACTGTGTATCTAACACCGTGCTGTACCTGTCCTGGGACTGTTTGATGGGGACAGTGTAGAGGGAGCTTTACTCTGTATCTAACCCCGTGCTGTACCTGTCCTGGAAGTGTTTGATGGGGACGGTGTAGAGGGAGCTTTACTCTGTATCTAACCCCGTGCTGTACCTGTCCTGGGAGTGTTTGATGGGGACAGTGTAGAGGGAGATTTACTCTGTATCTAACCCCGTGCTGTACCTGTCCTGGGAGTGTTTGATGGGGACAGTGTAGAGGGAGCTTTACTCTGAATCTAACCCCGTGCTGTACCTGTCCTGGGAGTGTTTGATGGGGACAGTGTAGAGGGAGATTTACTCTGTATCTAACCCCGTGCTGTACCTGTCCTGGGAGTGTTTGATGGGGACAGTGTAGAGGAAGCTTTACTCTGTATCTAACCCCGTGCTGTACCTGTCCTGGGAGTGTTTGATGGGGACAGTGTAGAGGGAGATTTACTCTGTATCTAACCCCGTGCTGTACCTGTCCTGGGAGTGTTTGATGGGGACAGTGTAGAGGGAGCTTTACTCTGTATCTAACCCCGTGCTGTACCTGTCCTGGGAGTGTTTGATGGGGACAGTGTAGAGGGAGATTTACTCTGTATCTAACCCCGTGCTGTACCTGTCCTGGGAGTGTTTGATGGGGACAGTGTAGAGGAAGCTTTACTCTGTATCTAACCCCGTGCTGTACCTGTCCTGGGAGTGTTTGATGGGGACAGTGTAGAGGGAGATTTACTCTGTATCTAACCCCGTGCTGTACCTGTCCTGGGAGTGTTTGATGGGGACAGTTAGAGGGAGATTTACTCTGTATCTAACCCCGTGCTGTACCTGTCCTGGGAGTGTTTGATGGGGACAGTTAGAGGGAGATTTACTCTGTATCTAACCCCGTGCTGTACCTGTCCTGGGAGTGTTTGATGGGGACAATGTAGAGGGAGATTTACTCTGTATCTAACCCCGTGCTGTACCTGTCCTGGGAGTGTTTGATGGGACAGTGTAGAGGGAGATTTACTCTGTATCTAACCCCGTGCTGTACCTGTCCTGGGAGTGTTTGATGGGGACGGTGTAGAGGGAGATTTACTCTGTATCTAACCCCGTGCTGTACCTGTCCTGGGAGAGTTTGATGGGGACAGTGTAGAGGGAGATTTACTCTGTATCTAACCCCGTGCTGTACCTGTCCTGGGAGTGTTTGATGGGGACAATGTAGAGGGAGATTTACTCTGTATCTAACCCCGTGCTGTACCTGTCCTGGGAGTGTTTGATGGGGACAGTTAGAGGGAGATTTACTCTGTATCTAACCCCGTGCTGTACCTGTCCTGGGAGTGTTTGATGGGGACAATGTAGAGGGAGATTTACTCTGTATCTAACCCCGTGCTGTACCTGTCCTGGGAGTGTTTGATGGGGACAGTTAGAGGGAGATTTACTCTGTATCTAACCCCGTGCTGTACCTGCCCTGGGAGTGTTTGATGGGGACAGTGTAGAGGGAGATTTACTCTGTATCTAACCCCGTGCTGTCCCTGTCCTGGGAGTGTTTGATGGGGACAGTGTAGAGGGAGCTTTACTCTGTATCTAACCCTGTGCTGTACCTGTCCTGGGAGTGTTTGATGGGGACCGTGTAGAGGGAGATTTACTCTGTATCTAACGCCGTGCTGTACCTGTCCTGGGTGTGTTTGATGGGGACAGTGTAGAGGGAGATTTACTCTGTATCTAACCCCGTGCTGTACCTGTCCTGGGAGTGTTTGATGGGGACAGTGTAGAGGGAGCTTTACTCTGTATCTAACCCCGTGCTGTACCTGTCCTGGGAGTGTTTGATGGGGACGGTGTAGAGGGAGATTTACTCTGTATCTAACCCCATGCTGTACCTGTCCTGCGAGTGTTTGATGGGGACAGTGTAGAGGGAGCTTTACTCTGTATCGAACCCCGTGCTGTATCTGTCCTGGGAGTGTTTGATGGGGACAGTGTGGAGGGAGATTTACTCTGTATCTAACCCCGTGCTGTACCTGTCCTGGGAGTGTTTGATGGGGACAGTGTGGAGGGAGATTTACTCTGTATCTAACCCCGTGCTGTACCTGTCCTGGGAGTGTTTGATGGGGACAGTGTGGAGGGAGATTTACTCTGTATCTAACCCCGTGCTGTACCTGTCCTGGGAGTGTTTGATGGGGACGGTGTAGAGGGAGCTTTACTCTGTATCTAACCCCGTGCTGCACCTGTCCTGGGAGTGTTTGATGGGGACAGTGTGGAGGGAGATTTACTCTGTATCTAACCCCGTGCAGTACCTGTACTGGGAGTGTTTGATGGGGACGGTGTAGAGGGAGCTTTACTCTGTATCTAACCCCGTGCTGTACCTGTACTGGGAGTGTTTGATGGGGACAGTGTAGAGGGAGATTTACTCTCTATCTAACCTCCTGCTGTACCTGTCCTGGGAGTGTTTGATGGGGACAATGTAGAGGGAGCTTTACTCGGTATCTAACCCCGTGCTGTACCTGTCCTGGGAGTGTTTGATGGGGACGGTGTAGAGGGAGCTTTACTCTGTATCTAACCCCATGCTGTACTGTCCTGGGAGTGTTTGATGGACACAGTGTAGAGGGAGCTTTACTCAGTATCTAACCCCGTGCTGTACCTGTCCTGGGAGTGTTTGATGGGGACAGTGTAGAGGGGGCTTTACTCTGTATCTAACCCCGTGCTGTACCTGTCCTGGGAGTGTTTGATGGGGACAGTGTAGAGGGAGATTTACTCTGTATCTAACCCCGTGCTGTACCTGTCCTGGGAGTGTTTGATGGGGACGTTGTAGAGGGAGCTTTACTCTGTATCTAACCCCGTGCTGTACCTGTCCTGGGAGTGTTTGATGGGGACAGTGTAGAGGGAGATTTACTCTGTATCTAACCCCGTGCTGTACCTGTCCTGGGAGTGTTTGATGGGGACAGTGTAGAGGGAGCTTTACTCTGTATCTAACCCCGTGCTGTACCTGTCCTGGGAGTGTTTGATGGGGACAGTGTAGAGGGAGCTTTACTCTGTATCTAACCCCGTGCTGTACCTGTCCTGGGAGTGTTTGATGGGGACAGTGTAGAGGGAGATTTACTCTGTATCTAACCCCGTGCTGTACCTGTCCTGGGAGTGTTTGATGGGGACTATGTACAGAGAGCTTTACTCTGTATCTAACCCCGTGCTGTACCTGTCCTGGGAGTGTTTGATGGGGACAGTGTAGAGGGAGTCTACTCTGTATCTAACCCCATGCTGTACCTGTCCTTTTAGTGTTTGATGGGGACAGTGTAGAGGGAGATTTACTCTGTATCTAACTCCGTGCTGTACCTGTCCCGGGAGTGTTGATGGGGACAGTGTAGAGGGAGATTTACTCTGTATCTAACCCCGTGCAATACCTCTCCTGGGAGTGTTTGATGGGGACAGTGTAGAGGGAGCTTTACTCCGTATCAAACCCCGAGCCTTACCTGTCCTGGAGTGTAAGATGGGGACAGTGTAGAGGGAGATTTACTCTGTATCTAACCCGGTGCTGTACCTGTCCTGGGAGTGTTTGATGGGGACGGTGTAGAGGGAGATTTACTCTGTATCTAACCCCGTGCTGTACCTGTCCTGGGAGTGTTTGATGGGGATGGTAGAGGGAGCTTTACTCTGTATCTAACCCGGTGCTGTACCTGTCCTGGGACTGTTTGATGGGGACGGTGTAGAAGGAGCTTTACTCTGTATCTAACCCCGTGCTGTACCTGTCCTGGGAGTGTTTGATGGGGACAGTGTAGAGGGATCTTTACTCTGTATCTAACCCCGTGCTGTACCTGTGCTGGGAGTGTTTGATGGGGACAGTGTAGAGGGAGCTTTACTCTGTATCTAACCCCGTGCTGTACCTGTCCTGGGAGTGTTTGATGGGGACAGTGTAGAGGGAGATTTACTCTGTATCTAACCCGGTGCTGTCCCTGTCCTGGGAGTGTTTGATGGGGACGGTGTAGAGGGAGATTTACTCTGTATCTAACCCCGTGCTGTACCTGTCCTGGGAGTGTTTGATGGGGACAGTGTAGAGGGAGCTTTACTCTGTATCTAACCCGGTGCTGTAACTGTCCAGGCCGCGGGTCAGTGTGAGGCAGGGGGAGCCGGGACCTACCTGAGCCTCGGTAGACGAGGAGCTGGACCTGCCTCTGGACCTGGAGCGTGAACGGGACGAAGAGGAGCCGGAGGACGAGGATGAGCTGGACGAGCGGCGTCTGCGGCCGGAGCTCTCGCTGGAGCTGGAGGCGGAGCCAGACGACCCCTCCCCCCTCCGCTCGCCCCGGCTCTGCCTGGTGCCCCGCCCCCCCTGGGGAGACCTGCCTCCGCCCGCCGGACTCCGGGAGGGGGTCCCGCCAGCGGCTAGACGCGGCGCAGACAGGGGCGGGCGGGCAGTCTGCCCCTCGGCCGGCTGGGGTGCCTCCGGCCCGCCTTCCTTCCCCCGGCCCGGCGGGGGAGGCTGACCCTTCCTCGGGGGTGGCAGGGACGGGGCCGCGTCGCCGGGCGTCTGCGCTGTCAGACGTGACGTCTGGCCCTCCGCCGGCTGGGTCGCTGCAGGTGGAGACTGAGCCCTCGGCGTCTGGGTTGGCGCAGACGGGGTCTGTTCCTTCAGCGTCTGCACTGGGGCAGACGGTGACTGTCCCTTGATTGTCTGGCTTGGGGCAGACGGGGTCTGTTCCTTCAGCGTCTGCACTGGGGCAGACGGTGACTGTCCCTTGACCGTCTGTGTTGGGGCAGACGGGGTCTGTTCCTTCAGCGTCTGCACTGGGGCAGACGGTGACTGTCCCTTGACTGTCTGGCTTGCGGCAGACGGGGTCTGTTCCTTCAGCGTCTGCAGTGGGGCAGACGGTGACTGTCCCTTGACTGTCTGGCTTGGGGCAGACGGGGTCTGTTCCTTCAGCGTCTGCACTGGGGCAGACGGAGACTGTCCCTTGACTGTCTGGCTTGGGGCAGATGGGGTCTGTTCTTTCACTGTCTGCATCGGGGTTGGTGGAGACTGTCCTTTGACCGTCTGGGTTGGGGGAGACGAAGACTGTTCCTTGACAGTCTGACTTAGGGGAGATGGAGACTGTTCTTTGACCATCTGGGTTGGGGGAGATGAAGGCTGTCCCTTGACCGTCTGGGTTGGGGGAGACGAAGACTGTTCCTTGACGGTCTGACTTGGGGGAGATGGAGGCTGTCCCTTAACCATCTGGGTTGGGGAAGACGGAGGCTGTTCCTTGACCGTCTGGTTTGTGGGAGCTGGAGGCTGTTCCTTGACCGTCTGGTTTGTGGGAGATGGAGGCTGTCCCTTGACCGTCTGGGTTGTAGGGGGGGGAGACAGTCCCTTGGAGGTCTGGGTTTCTGCAGATGGAAGCTGTCCCTTGACCGTCTGGTTTGTGGGAGATGGAGGCTGTCCCTTGACCGTCTGGCTTGTGGGGGAGGGAGACAGTCCCTTGGAGGTCTCGGTTTCTGCAGACGGAAGCTGTCCCTTGA
Organism: Isurus oxyrinchus; assembly: GCA_026770705.1. NCBI lineage: Eukaryota > Metazoa > Chordata > Chondrichthyes > Lamniformes > Lamnidae > Isurus > Isurus oxyrinchus. The sequence goes on along the minus strand of JANJGN010004414.1, from coordinate 16,215 downwards.
CCGTCTGGCTTGCGGGTGATGGAGGTTGTTCCTTGACTGTCTGGGTTGGGGGAGACGAAGACTGTTCCTTGACCGTCTGGGTTGGGGGAGACGGAGGCTGTCCCTTGACCGTCTGGGTTGGGGGAGACGGAGGCTGTCCCTTGACCGTCTGGGTTGGGGGAGACGGAGGCCCTCCCTTGACCGTCTGGGTTAGGTGGGAGGGAGATTGTCCTTTGACCGTCTTGGTTGGGGAAGACGGAGGCTGTCCCTTGACGGTCTGGGTTGGGTGGGAGGGAGATTGTCCCTTGACCGTCTGGGTTGGGGGAGACGGAGGCTGTCCCTTGACCGTCTGGGTTGGGGGAGACGAAGACTGTCCCTTGACCGTCTGGGTTGGGGGAGACGAAGACTGTCCCTTGACCGTCTGGGTTGGGGGAGACAGAAGCTGTCCCTTGCCTGCCTGGGTTGGGGGAGATGGAGGCTGTCCCTTGCCCGTCTGGGTTGGGGAAGACGGAGGCTGTCCCTTGACCGTCTGGGATGCGGGGGAGGGAGACTGTCCCTTGCCCGTCTGGGTTGGGGGAGACGGAGGCTGTCCCTTGACAGTCTGGATTGTGGGGGAGGGAGATTGTCCCTTGCCCGTCTGGGTTGGGGGAGATGGAGGCTGTTCCTTGACCGTCTGGGTTGCGGGGGAGGGAGACTGTCCCTTGACCGTCTGGGTTGCGGGGGAGGGAGACTGTCCCTTGACCGTCTGGGTTGTGGGGGAGGGAGACTGTCCCTTAGCTGTCTGAGTTGCGGGGGAGGGAGACTGTCCCTTGACCGTCTGGCTCTCCTGGCCCGGTTTGGAGAGCGAGGGCGTCCCTGCCTCCGGCCCCTCGGGCCCCGGGGGAGGGGAGTCGCTCCGCTCGCCGGCGGAAGGCGGCCTCTTGCGCTCGCGCCCGGAGGACCAGCGCCGGCGCTCGGCCGGACGCTCCTCCGGCTCCGGTGCGGGGAGGGGGGGGGAGCCGCCGGGCCCCGGCTTGTCCCCGGCCGGATTCGGGGTCCGCTTCAGCCTGGACGGTGGGCCAGACCGATGGAGGGTCCGGGGGGGCGAGGAGCGGGGAGGCTGCTCCGCCGGGGTCCGATGCCTCTGGCGACCTCCGCAGGCCCCACCCCGGGGGGGCCCGGACACCCTGCCCTCCGCCTGGCCCTCCTCCTCCTCCTCCTCCTCTTCCTCCTCCTCCTCCTCCTCATCCTCCTCCTCCTCCTCCTCCGAGGGTTGGCTTCCTCCGCCTCCTCCCGATTTGTGCGCACTGCTTGACTGCGTCGTCACCAGGGAGCTGTCCTCCTGTTTCGTTTTTTTTTGGGGGGGAGGAGGGGGGAAGGAAGGAGATGGAGGGACAGGAGGGGAAGTGGGGGGGGGGGGGGGGGCGGAGGGGAGAGTGAAAGAGAAGAGGCACCGTCAATAGAGCAACTCACTTCCCCCGCCGCCCCCCACACCGCTCTCCGCTTCACCACCCGGACACCCCACAAACGGGCACACGCCAGAGACGTTTCCCTGCGTACCGGGTCCGTCAAACATCAGCGCTGAGGGACAGCCGGGCTGAGGGAGGGTCAGTGCTGAGGGAGAGCCGCGCTGAGGGAGGGTCAGTGCTGAGGGACAGCCGGGCTGAGGGAGGGTCAGTGCTGAGGGAGGGTCAGTGCTGAGGGAGGGTCAGTGCTGAGGGACAGCCGGGCTGAGGGAGGGTCAGTGCTGAGGGAGGGTCAGTGCTGAGGGACAGCCGGGCTGAGGGAGGGTCAGTGCTGAGGGAGGGTCAGTGCTGAGGGACAGCCGGGCTGAGGGAGGGTCAGGGCTGAGGGAGGGTCAGTGCTGAGGGACAGCCGGGCTGAGGGAGGGTCAGTGCTGAGGGAGGGTCAGTGCTGAGGGACAGCCGGGCTGAGGGAGGGTCAGTGCTGAGGGAGGGTCAGTGCTGAGGGACAGCCGGGCTGAGGGAGGGTCAGTGCTGAGGGAGGGTCAGTGCTGAGGGACAGCCGGGCTGAGGGAGGGTCAGTGCTGAGGGAGGGTCAGTGCTGAGGGACAGCCGGGCTGAGGGAGGGTCAGTGCTGAGGGAGGGTCAGTGCTGAGGGAGAGCCGCACTGTCGGAGGGTCAGTGCCGAGGGAGAGCCGCACTGTCGGAGGGTCAGTGCTGAGGGAGAGCCGCACTGTCGGAGGGTCAGTTCTGAGGGAGAGCCGCACTGTCGGAGGGTCAGTGCTAAGGGAGAGCCGCACTGTCGGAGGGTCAGCGCTGGGGGAGAGCCGCACTGTCGGAGGGTCAGTACTGAGGGAGAGCCGCACTGTCGGAGGGTCAGTGCTGAGGGAGAGCCGCACTGTCAGAGGGTCAGTACTGAGGGAGAGCCGCACTGTCGGAGAGTCAGTACTGAGGGAGAGCTGCACTGTCGGAGGGTCAGGGCTGAGGGAGAGCCGCACTGTCGGAGGGTCAGTACTGAGGGAGAGCCGCACTGTCGGAGGGTCAGCACTGAGGGAGCACCGCACTGTCGGAGGGTCAGTGCTGAGGGAGAGCTGCACTGTCGGAGGGTCAGTACTGAGGGAGAGCCGCACTGTCGGAGAGTCAGTACTGAGGGAGAGCCGCACTGTCGGAGGGTCAGTGCTGAGGGAGAGCCGCACTGTCAGAGGGTCAGTACTGAGGGAGAGCCGCACTGTCGGAGAGTCAGTACTGAGGGAGAGCTGCACTGTCGGAGGGTCAGGGCTGAGGGAGAGCCGCACTGTCGGAGGGTCAGTACTGAGGGAGAGCCGCACTGTCGGAGGGTCAGCACTGAGGGAGCACCGCACTGTCGGAGGGTCAGTGCTGAGGGAGAGCTGCACTGTCGGAGGGTCAGTACTGAGGGAGAGCCGCACTGTCGGAGAGTCAGTACTGAGGGAGAGCCGCAATGTCGGAGGGTCAGTACTGACGGAGCGCCACACTGTGGGAGGGGCAGTACTGAGGGAGCCCCGCACTGTCAAAGGGTCAGTACTGAGGGAGCGCCGCACTGTCGGAGGGTCCGTGCTGAGGGACGCCGCACTGTCGGAGGCTCAGTACTGAGGGAGAGCCGCACTGTCGGAGGGTCAGTACTGAGGGAGAGTCGCACTGTCAGAGGGTCAGTACTGAGGGAGAGCCGCACTGTCAGAGGGTCAGTACTGACGGAGCGCCACACTGTGGGAGCGGCAGTACTGAGGGAGCCCCGCACTGTCAAAGGGTCAGTACTGAGGGAGCGCCGCACTGTCGGAGGGTCAGTGCTGAGGGAGCGCCGCACTGTCGGAGGCTCAGTACTGAGGGAGAGCCGCGCTGTCGGAGGGTCAGTGCTGAGGGAGAGCCGCACTGTCGGAGGGTCAGTACTGACGTAGCGCCACACTGTGGGAGGGGCAGTACTGAGGGAGCCCCGCACTGTCGAAGGGTCAGTACTGAGGGAGCGCCGCACGGTCGGAGGGTCCGTGCTGAGGTGGCGCCGCACGGTCGGAGGGTCAGTGCTGAGGGAGAGCCGCACTGTCGGAGGGTCAGCGCTGAGGGAGAGCCGCACTGTCGGTGGGTCAGTACTGAGGGAGTGCCGCACTGTCGGAGGGTTAGTGCTGAGGGAGCCCCACACTGTCGAAGGGTCAATACTGAGGGAGAGCCGCACTCTCGGAGGGTCAGTGCTGAGGGAGAGCCGCACTGTCGGAGGGCCAGTACTGAGGGAGAGCCGCACTGTCAGAGGGTCAGTGCTGAGGGAGAGCCGCACTGTCGGAGGGTCAGTGCTGAGGGAGAGCCGCACTGTCGGAGGGTCAGTACTGAGGGAGAGCCGCGCTGTCAGAGGGTCAGTACTGAGGGAGAGCCACACTGTCGGAGGGTCAGTACTGACGGAGCGCCACACTGTGGGAGGGGCAGTACTGAGGGAGCCCCGCACTGTCAAAGGGTCAGTACTGAGGGAGCGCCGCACTGTCGGAGGGTCCGTGCTGAGGGAGCGCCGCACAGTTGGAGGCTCAGTACTGAGGGAGAGCCGCACTGTCGGAGGGTCAGTACTGAGGGAGAGTCGCACTGTCGGAGGGTCAGTACTGAGGGAGAGCTGCACTGTCGGAGGGTCAGTACTGAGGGAGAGCCGCACTGTCGGAGGGTCAGTGCTGAGGGAGAGCCGCACTGTCGGAGGGTCAGTACTGAGGGACAGCCGCACTGTCGGAGGGTCAGTACTGACGGAGCGCCACACTATGGGAGGGGCAGTACTGAGGGAGCCCAGCACTGTCAAAGGGTCAGTACTGAGGGAGCGCCGCACTGTCGGAGGGTCCGTGCTGAGGGAGCGCCGCACTGTCGGAGGCTCAGTACTGAGGGAGAGCCGCACTGTCGGAGGGTCAGTGCTGAGGGAGAGCCGCACTGTCGGAGGGTCAGTACTGACGGAGCGCCACACTGTGGGAGGGGCAGTACTGAGGGAGCCCCGCACTGTCGAAGGGTCAGTACTGAGGGAGCGCCGCACTGTTGGAGGGTCCGTGCTGAGGGAGCGCCGCACTGTCGGAGGGTCAGTACTGAGGGAGCGCCGCACTGTCGGAGGGTCAGTTCTGAGGGAGCGCCGCACTGTCGGAGGGTCCGTGCTGAGGGAGCGCCGCATTGTCGGAGGGTCAGTGCTGAGGGAGAGCCGCACTGTCGGACGGTCAGCGCTGAGGGAGAGCCGCACTGTCGGTGGGTCAGTACTGAGGGAGTGCCGCACTGTCAGAGGGTCAGTACTGAGGGAGCCCCGCACTGTCGAAGGGTCAATACTGAGGGAGAGCCGCACAGTCGGAGGGTCAGTGCTGAGATAGAGCCGCACTGTCGGAGGGTCAGTACTGAGGGAGAGCCGCACTGTCGGAGGGTCAGTGCTGAGGGAGAACCGCACTGTCGGAGGGTCAGTACTGAGGGAGAGCCGCAGTCAGAGGGTCAGTGCTGAGGGAGAGCCGCACTGTCGGAGGGTCAGTGCTTAGGGAGACGCACTGTCGGAGGGTCAGTACTGAGGGAGAGCCGCAGTCAGAGGGTCAGTACTGAGGGAAAGCCGCACTGTGGGAGGGTCAGTGCTGAGGGAAAGCCGCACTGTGGGAGTGTCAGTGCTGAGGGAGAGCCGCACTGTCGGAGGGTCAGTGCTGAGGGAGAGCCGCACTGTCGGAGAGTCAGTACTGAGGGAGAGCCGCACTGTCGGAGGGTCAGTGCTGAGGGAGAGCTGCACTGTCGGAGTGTCAGTACTGAGGGAGAGCCGCACTGTCAGAGGGTCAGTGCTGAGGGAGAGCCGCACTGTCGGAGGGTCAGTGCTGAGGGAGAGACGCACTGTCGGAGGGTCAGTACTGAGGGAGAGCCGCTCTGTCGGAGGGTCAGTGCTGAGGGAGAGCCGCACTGTCGGAGGGTCAGTGCTGAGGGAGAGCCGCACTGTTGGAGGGTCAGTACAGAGGGAGAGCCGCAGTCAGAGGGTCAGTGCTGAGGGAGAGCCGCACTGTCGGAGGGTCAGTGCTGAGGGAGAGCCCCACTGTCGGAGGGTCAGTGCTGAGAGAGAGCCGCACTGTCGGAGGGTCAGTGCTGAGGGAGAGCCGCACTGTCGGAGGGTCAGTACTGAGGGAGAGCCGCACTGTCGGAGGGTCAGTGCTGAGGGAGAACCGCACTGTCGGAGGGTCAGTGCTGAGGGAGAGCCGCACTGTCGGAGGGTCAGTGCTGAGGGAGCGCCGCACTGTCGGAGGGTCAGTGCTGAGGGAGGGCCGCACTGTCGGAGGGTCAGTACTGACAGAGAGCCGCACTGTCGGAGGGTCAGTGCTGAGGGAGAGCCGCACTGTCGGAGGGTCAGTGCTGAGGGAGAGCCGCACTGTCGGAGGGTCAGTTCTGAGGGAGAGCCGCACTGTCGGAGGGTCAGTGCTGAGGGAGTGCCGCACTGTGGGAGGGTCAGTGCTGAGGGAGAGCCGCACTGTCGGAGGGTCAGTGCTGAGGGAGAGCCGCACTGTGGGAGGGTCAGTGCTGATGGAGAGCTGAACTGTCGGAGGGTCAGTGCTGAGGGAGAGCCGCACTGTCGGAGGGTCAGCGCTGAGGGAGCCCCGCACTGTCGAAGGATCAGTGCTGAGATGACGTTGCGATGTACGTCCTCTTGGAAGACAGGGAGGTGAATACCTGGTCCGTAGGTTCAGTGTGGGGACCACTGTCATAGCCCTCAGATCTCTCCTCCTGTGATTCCTCCTTGTCTTCAGAGAGCAGGGATGAGGCGTAACTGTCTGCAAAATGGAAAGGAGATCCAGACATTCAAGTATCATC
>JANJGN010004414.1:0-5000 GCA_026770705.1 Isurus oxyrinchus | reverse complement strand
TGCAGGGAGGAGAGACAGAGAGGGAGAGATCAGACAGGTGTCAGAGGAGAGAGAGAGAGAGAGAGAGATCAGACAGGTGTCAGGAGGAGAGAGAGAGAGAGAGATCAGACAGGTGTCAGGGAGGAGAGAGAGAGAGAGAGAGATCAGACAGGTGTCAGGGAGGAGAGACAGAGAGAGAGAAATCAGACAGTGTCAGGGAGGAGAGAGAGAGAGAGATCAGACAGGTGTCAGGGAGGAGAGAGAGAGAGAGAGATCAGACAGGTGTCAGGAGGAGAGAGAGAGAGAGAGATCAGACAGGTGTCGGAGGAGAGAGAGAGAGAGAGAGAGAGATCAGACAGGTGTCAGGGAGGAGAGAGAGAGAGAGAGAGATCAGACAGGTGTCAGGGAGGAGAGAGAGAGAGAGAGATCAGACAGGTGCCAGGGAGGAGAGAGAGAGAGAGAGAGAGATCAGACAGGTGTCAGGGAGGAGAGAGAGAGAGAGATCAGACAGGTGTCAGGAGGAGAGAGAGAGAGAGAGATCAGACAGTTGTCAGGAGGAGAGAGAGAGAGAGAGAGATCAGGCAGGTGTCAGGGAGGAGAGAGAGAGAGAGATCAGACAGGTGTCAGGAGGAGAGAGAGAGAGATCAGACAGGTGTCAGGAGAGAGAGAGAGAGAGAGATCAGACAGGTGTCAGGGAGGGAGAGAGAGAAGAGAGAGATCAGACAGGTGTCAGGGAGGAGAGAGAGAGAGAGAGATCAGACAGGTGTCAGGAGAGAGAGAGAGAGAGATCTGACAGGTGTCAGGGAGGAGAGAGAGAGAGAGAGATCAGACAGGTGTCAGGGAGGAGAGAGAGACAGAGAGATCAGACAGGTTGTCAGGAGGAGAGAGAGAGAGAGAGAGATCAGACATGTGTCAGGGAGGAGAGAGGGGAGAGAGATCAGACAGAGTCAGGGAGGAGAGAGAGACAGAGAGATCAGACAGGTTTCAGGGATGAGAGAGAGAGAGAGAGAGATCAGACAGGTGTCAGGGAAGAGAGAGAGAGAAGAGGAGAGATCAGACAGCGTCAGCTAGAGAGTGAGAGAGAGATCAGACAGGTGTCAGGGAGGAGAGAGAGAGAGAGAGATCAGACAGGTGTCAGGGAGGAGAGAGAGAGAGAGAGATCAGACAGGCGTCAGGGAGAGAGTGAGAGAGAGAGAGATCAGACAGGTGTCAGGGAGGAGAGAGAGAGAGAGAGAGAGATCAGACAGGTGTCAGGGAGGAGAGGAGAGAGAGATCAGACAGGTGTCAGGGAGGAGAGAGAGAGAAAGAGAGAGATCAGACAGGCGTCAGGGAGAGAGTGAGAGAGAGAGAGATCAGACAGGTGTCAGGGAGGAGAGAGAGAGAGAGATCAGACAGGTGTCAGGGAGGAGAGAGAGAGAGAGAGATCAGACAGGTGTCAGGGAGAGAGAGAGAGAGAGAGAGATCAGACAGGTGTCAGGGAGGAGAGAGAGAGAGAGAGAGAAGACAGGTGTCAGGGAGGAGGAGAGAGCGAGAGATCAGGCAAGTGTCAGGGAGGAGAGAGAGAGAGAGATCAGACAGGTGTCAGGAAAGAGAGACAGAGAGAGATCAGACAGGTATCAGGGCAGAGAGACACAGAGAGAGAGAGAGAGAGAGATCAGAAAGGTGTCAGGGAGGAGAGAGAGAGAGAGAGATCAGACAGGTGTCAGGGAGAGAGTGAGAGAGAGAGAGATCAGACAGGTGTCAGGGAGGAGAGAGAGAGAGAGAGAGAGATCAGACAGTGTCAGGGAGGAGAGAGAGAGAGAGAGAGAGATCAGACAGGTGTCAGGGAGGAGAGAGAGAGAGAGAGAGATCTCAGACAGGTGTCAGGGAGAGAGAGAGAGAGAGATCAGACAGGTGTCAGGGAGGAGAGAGAGAGACAGAGAGATCAGACAGGAGTCAGGAGGAGAGAGAGAGAGAGATCAGACAGGTGTCAGGGAGGAGAGAGAGAGACAGAGGAGATCAGACAGGTGTCAGGGAGGAGAGAGAGAGAGAGAGAGAGAGATCAGACAGGTGTCAGGGAGAGACAGAGAGAGAGAGAGAGAGAGAGAGAGATCAGACAGGTGTCAGGAGGAGAGAGAGAGAGAGAGAGATCACACAGGTGTCAGGGAGGAGAGAGAGAGAGAGGAGAGAGAGAGAGAGATCAGACAGGTGTCAGGGAGGAGAGAGAGAGAGAGAGATCAGACAGGTGTCAGGGAGGAGAGAGAGAGAGAGAGATCAGACAGGTGTCAGGGAGGAGAGAGAGAGAGAGATCAGACAGGTGTCAGGGAGGAGAGAGAGAGGAGAGAGAGAGAGATCAGACAGGTGTCAGGGAGGAGAGACAGAGAGAGAGAGAGAGATCAGACAGGTATCAGGGAAGAGAGAGAGAGAGAGATCAGACAGGTGTCAGGGAGGAGAGAGAGAGAGAGATCAGACAGGTGTCAGGGAGGAGAGAGAGAGAGAGAGATCAGACAGGTGTCAGGGAGGAGAGAGAGAGAGAGAGAGAGATCAGACAGGTGTCAGGGAGGAGAGAGAGAGAGAGAGAGAGATCAGGCAGGTGTCAGGGAGGAGAGATAGAGAGAGATCAGACAGGTCAGGGAGGAGAGAGAGAGAGAGAGAGAGAGAGATCAGGCAGGTGTCAGGGAGGAGAGAGAGAGAGAGAGAGATCAGACAGGTGTCAGGTAGGAGAGAGAGAGAGAGAGAGATCAGACAGGTGACAGGAAGAGAGAGAGAGAGAGAGAGAGATCAGACAGGTGTCAGGGAGGAGAGAGAGAGAGAGAGGAGAGATCAGACAGTGTCAGGGAGGAGAGAGAGAGAGAGAGAGAGATCAGACAGGGGTCAGGGAGAAGAGAGAGAGAGAGATCAGACAGGTGTCAGGAGGAGAGAGAGAGAGAGAGAGATCAGACAGGTGTCAGGGAGGAGAGAGAGAGAGAGAGATCAGACAGGTGTCAGGGAGGAGAGAGAGAGAGAGAGAGATAAGACAGGTGTCAGGAGGAGAGAGAGAGGGAGAGATCAGACAGGTGTCAGGAGGAGAGAGAGAGAGAGAGAGAGATCAGACAGGTGTCAGGGAGGAGAGAGAGAGGAGAGAGATCAGACAGGTGTCAGGGAGGAGAGAGAGAGAGAGAGAGAGATCAGACAGGTGTCAGGAGGAGAGAGAGAGAGAGAGAGAGATCAGACAGGTGTCAGGGAGGAGAGACAGAGAGGAGAGATCAGACAGGTGTCAGGAGGAGAGAGAGAGAGAGAGAGAGATCAGACAGGTGTCAGGGAGGAGAGAGAGAGAGAGAGAGAGAGATCAGACAGGTGTCAGGGAGGAGAGAGAGAGAGAGAGATCAGACAGGTGTCAGGGAGGAGAGACAGAGAGAGAGAAATCAGACAGGTTCAGGGAGGAGAGAGAGAGAGATCAGAAGGTGTCAGGGAGGAGAGAGAGAGAGAGAGATCAGACAGGTGTCAGGGAGGAGAGAGAGAGAGAGAGAGAGAGATCAGACAGGTGTCAGGAGAGGAGAGAGAGAGAGAGAGAGATCAGACAGGTGTCAGGGAGGAGGAGGAGAGAGAGAGAGATCAGACAGGTGCCAGGGAGGAGAGAGAGAGAGAGAGAGAGATCAGACAGGTGTCAGGGAGGAGAGAGAGAGAGAGATCAGACAGGTGTCAGGGAGGAGAGAGAGAGAGAGAGAGATCAGACAGGTGTCAGGGAGGAGAGAGAGAGAGAGAGAGAGAGATCAGACAGGTGTCAGGGAGGAGAGAGAGAGAGAGAGAGAGAGATCAGACAGGTGTCAGGGAGGAGAGAGAGAGAGAGATCAGACAGGTGTCAGGGAGGAGAGAGAGAGAGAGAGAGAGAGAGATCAGACAGGTGTCAGGGAGGAGAGAGAGAGAGAGAGAGAGAGAGATCAGACAGTTGTCAGGGAGGAGAAGAGAGAGAGAGAGAGAGATCAGGCAGGTGTCAGGGAGGAGAGAGAGAGAGAGATCAGACAGGTGTCAGGGAGGAGAGAGAGGAGGAGAGAGAGATCAGACAGGTGTCAGGGAGGAGAGAGAGAGAGAGAGATCAGACAGGTGTCAGGGAGGAGAGAGAGAGAGAGAGATCAGACAGGTGTCAGGGAGGAGAGAGAGAGAGAGAGATCAGACAGGTGTCAGGGAGGAGAGAGAGACAGAGAGATCAGACAGGTGTCAGGGAGGAGAGAGAGAGAGAGAGAGATCAGACATGTGTCAGGGAGGAGAGAGAGGGAGAGAGATCAGACAGGTGTCAGGGAGGAGAGAGAGACAGAGAGATCAGACAGGTTTCAGGGAGGAGAGAGAGAGAGAGAGATCAGACAGGTGTCAGGGAAGAGAGAGAGAGAAAGAGAGAGATCAGACAGGCGTCAGCTAGAGAGTGAGGAGAGAGATCAGACAGGTTGCAGGGAGGAGAGAGAGAGAGAGAGATCAGACAGGTGTCAGGGAGGAGAGAGAGAGAGAGAGATCAGACAGGCGTCAGGGAGAGAGTGAGAGAGAGAGAGATCAGACAGGTGTCAGGGAGGAGAGAGAGAGAGAGAGAGAGAGATCAGACAGTGTCAGGGAGGAGAGAGAGAGAGATCAGACAGGTGTCAGGGAGGAGAGAGAGAGAGAGAGAGAGATCAGACAGGTGTCAGGGAGGAGAGAGAGAGAGAGAGATCAGACAGGTGTCAGGGAGGAGAGAGAGAGAGAGAGAGAGAGAGATCAGACAGGTGTCAGGGGAGGGAAGAGAGAGAGAGAGATCAGGCAAGTGTCAGGGAGGAGAGAGAGGAGAGAGAGATCAGACAGGTGTCAGGAAAGAGAGAGAGAGAGAGATCAGACAGGTATCAGGGAGGAGAGAGAGAGAGAGAGATCAGACAGGTGTCAGGGAGAGAGTGAGAGAGAGAGAGATCAGACAGGTGTCAGGGAGGAGAGAGAGAGAGAGAGAGAGAGATCAGACAGGGTGTCAGGGAGGAGAGAGAGAGAGAGAGAGATCAGACAGGTGTCAGGGAGGAGAGAGAGAGAGAGAGAGAGATCTCAGACAG
>JANJGN010004413.1:0-33543 GCA_026770705.1 Isurus oxyrinchus | reverse complement strand
CTGTTTCAATCTTTTTGCCTGTGTTTCACTCTTTACGCCTCTGTTCAACTCTGTTTAACTCTGTTTAAGTCTGTTTGCCTCTGTTTGCCTCTGTTTAAACCTGTTTGCCTCTGTTTGCCTCTGTTTAAGTCTTTTTGCCTCTGTTTCACTCTGGTTGCCTCTGTTTAAGTCTGTTTGCCTCTGTTCATGTCTGTTAGCCTCTGTTTAAGTCTGTTTGCCTCTCTTTAAGTCAGTTTGCCTCTGTTTCACTCTGTTTGCCTCTGTTTCAGTCTGTTTGCCTCTGTTTCATTCTGTTTGCCTCTGTTTCAATGTTTTCCCTCTGTTTCACTCTTTATGCCTCTGTTTAACTCTGTTTGCCTCTGTTTGCCTCTGTTTGCTTCTGTTTGCCTCTGTTTGCCTCTGTTTAAGTCTGTTTGCCTCTGTTTAAGTCTGTTTGCCTCTGTTTAAGTCTGTTTGCTTCTGTTTAAGTCTATTTGCCTCTGTTTCAGTCTGTTTGTCTCTGTTTCAATCTGTTTGCCTCTGTTTCACTCTGTTTGCCTCTGTTTCACTCTGTTTGCCTCTGTTTCACTCAGTTTGCCTCTGTTTAAGTCTGTTTGCCTCTGTTTCACTCTGAGTTCCTCTGTTTCACTCTGCCTCTGTTTGCCTCTGTTTAAGTCTGTTTGCCTCTGTTTGCCTCTGTTTCACTCTGTTTGCCTCTGTTTCACTCCGTTCGCCTCTGTTTCAGTCTGTTTGACTCTGTTTCACTCCGTTTGCCTCTGTTTAAGTCTTCTTGCCTCTGTTTCACTCTGTTTGACTCTGTTTACGTCTTCTTGCCTCTGTTTCACTCTGTTTGCCTCTGTTTCAGTCTGTTTGCCTCTGTTTAAGTCTGTTTGCCTCTGTTTCACTCTGTTTGCCTCTGATTCACTCTGTTTGCCTCTGTTTCACTCTGTTTAACTCTGTTTAACTCTGCCTCTGTTTCACTCTGTTTGCCTCTGTTTCACTCTGTTTGCCTCTGTTTGCCTCTGTTTAAGTCTGTTTGCCTCTGTTTCACTCTGTTTGCCTCTGTTTCACTCTGTCTGCCTCTGTTTGCCTCTGTTTAAGTTTGTTTGCCTCTGTTTCACTCTGCTTGCCTCTGTTTCACTCCGTTTGCCTCTGTTTCACTCTGTTTGCCTCTGTTTAACCCTGTTTGCCTCTGTTTGCCTCTGTTTATGTCTGTTTGCCTCTGTTTCAGTCTGTTTGCCTCTGTTTAAGTCTGTTTGCCTCTGTTTAAGTCTGTTAGCCTCTTTTTAAGTCCGTTTGCCTCTGTTTAAGTCTGTTTGCCTCTGTTTAAGTCTGTTTGCCTCTGTTTCACTCTGTTTGCCTCTGTTTCAATCTGCTTGCCTCTGTTTCACTCTGTTTGCCTCTGTTTCACTCTGTTTGCCTCTGTTTCACTCTTTTTGCCTATGTTTCACTCTTTACGCCTCTGTTCAACTCTGTTTAACTCTGTTTAAGTCTGTTTGCCTCTGTTTGCCTCTGTTTAACCCTGTTTGCCTCTGTTTGCCTCTGTTTGCCTCTCTTTAAGTCTTTTTGCCTCTGTTTGCCTCTGTTTGCCTCTGTTTAAGTCTGTTTGCCTCTGTTTAAGTCTGTTTGCCGCTGTTTCACTCTGTTTGCCTCTGTTTAAGTCTATTTGCATCTCTTACACTCTGTTTGCCTCTGATTCAGTCTGTTTGCCTCTGTTTGCCTCTGTTTATGTCTGTTTGCCTCTGTTTAAGTCTGTTTGCCTCTGTTTAAGTCTGTTTGCCTCTGTTTAAGTCTGTTAGCCTCTGTTTAAGTCCGATGCCTCTGTTTAAGTCTGTTTGCCTCTGTTTAAGTCTGTTTGCCTCTGTTTCACTCTGTTTGCCTCTGTTTCAATCTGCTTGCCTCTGTTTCACTCTGTTTGCCTCTGTTTCACTCTGTTTGCCTCTGTTTCACTCTTTTTGACTCTGTTTGTCTCTGTTTAATTTTGTTTGCCACTTTTTAAGTCTGTTTGCCTATGTTTCAGTCTGTTTGCCTCTGTTAAAGTCTGTTTGCCTCTGTTTCAGTCTGTTTGCCTCTGTTTCATTCTGTTTGCCTCTGTTTCAATCTTTTTGCCTATGTTTCACTCTTTACGCCTCTGTTCAACTCTGTTTAACTCTGTTTAAGTCTGTTTGCCTCTGTTTGCCTCTGTTTAACCCTGTTTGCCTCTGTTTGCCTCTGTTTGCCTCTCTTTAAGTCTTTTTGCCTCTGTTTGCCTCTGTTTGCCTCTGTTTAAGTCTGTTTGCCTCTGTTTAAGTCTGTTTGCCTCTGTTTCACTCCGTTTGCCTCTGTTTCAGTCTGTTTGCATCTGTTACACTCTGTTTGCCTCTGATTCAGTCTGTTTGCCTCTGTTTAAGTCTTTTTGCCTCTGTTTCATTCTGTTTGCCTCTGTTTCACTCATTTTCCCTCTGTTTCACTCTTTATGCCTCTGTATAACTCTGTTTAACTCTGTTTAAGTTTGTTTGCCTCTGTTTCACTCTGCTCGCCTCTGTTTCACTCCGTTTGCCTCTGTTTCACTCTGTTTGCCTCTGTTTAACCCTGTTTGCCTCTGTTTGCCTCTGTTTGCCTCTGTTTATGTCTGTTTGCCGCTGTTTAAGTCTGCTTGCCTCTGTTTAAGTCTGTTTGCCTCTGTGTAAGTCTGTGAGCCTCTGTTTAAGTCCGTTTGACTCTGTTTAAGTCTGTTTGCCTCTGTTTAAGTCTGTTTGCCTCTGTTTCAGTCTGTTTGCCTCTGTTTCAATCTGCTTGCCTCTGTTTTACTCTGTTTGCCTCTGTTTCACTCTGTTTGCCTCTGTTTCACTCTTTTTGACTCTGTTTGTCTCTGTTTAATTCTGTTTGCCACTGTTTAAGTCTGTATGCCTAAGTTTCAGTCTGTTTGCCTCTGTTTCAGTCTGTTTGCCTCTGTTTCAGTCTGTTTGCCTCTGTTTCATTCTGTTTGCCTCTGTTTCAATCTTTTTGCCTGTGTTTCACTCTTTACGCCTCTGTTCAACTCTGTTTAACTCTGTTTAAGTCTGTTTGCCTCTGTTTGCCTCTGTTTAAACCTGTTTGCCTCTGTTTGCCTCTGTTTAAGTCTTTTTGCCTCTGTTTCACTCTGGTTGCCTCTGTTTAAGTCTGTTTGCCTCTGTTCATGTCTGTTAGCCTCTGTTTAAGTCTGTTTGCCTCTCTTTAAGTCAGTTTGCCTCTGTTTCACTCTGTTTGCCTCTGTTTCAGTCTGTTTGCCTCTGTTTCATTCTGTTTGCCTCTGTTTCAATGTTTTCCCTCTGTTTCACTCTTTATGCCTCTGTTTAACTCTGTTTGCCTCTGTTTGCCTCTGTTTGCTTCTGTTTGCCTCTGTTTGCCTCTGTTTAAGTCTGTTTGCCTCTGTTTAAGTCTGTTTGCCTCTGTTTAAGTCTGTTTGCTTCTGTTTAAGTCTATTTGCCTCTGTTTCAGTCTGTTTGTCTCTGTTTCAATCTGTTTGCCTCTGTTTCACTCTGTTTGCCTCTGTTTCACTCTGTTTGCCTCTGTTTCACTCAGTTTGCCTCTGTTTAAGTCTGTTTGCCTCTGTTTCACTCTGAGTTCCTCTGTTTCACTCTGCCTCTGTTTGCCTCTGTTTAAGTCTGTTTGCCTCTGTTTGCCTCTGTTTCACTCTGTTTGCCTCTGTTTCACTCCGTTCGCCTCTGTTTCAGTCTGTTTGACTCTGTTTCACTCCGTTTGCCTCTGTTTAAGTCTTCTTGCCTCTGTTTCACTCTGTTTGACTCTGTTTACGTCTTCTTGCCTCTGTTTCACTCTGTTTGCCTCTGTTTCAGTCTGTTTGCCTCTGTTTAAGTCTGTTTGCCTCTGTTTCACTCTGTTTGCCTCTGATTCACTCTGTTTGCCTCTGTTTCACTCTGTTTAACTCTGTTTAACTCTGCCTCTGTTTCACTCTGTTTGCCTCTGTTTCACTCTGTTTGCCTCTGTTTGCCTCTGTTTAAGTCTGTTTGCCTCTGTTTCACTCTGTTTGCCTCTGTTTCACTCTGTCTGCCTCTGTTTGCCTCTGTTTAAGTTTGTTTGCCTCTGTTTCACTCTGCTTGCCTCTGTTTCACTCCGTTTGCCTCTGTTTCACTCTGTTTGCCTCTGTTTAACCCTGTTTGCCTCTGTTTGCCTCTGTTTATGTCTGTTTGCCTCTGTTTCAGTCTGTTTGCCTCTTTTTAAGTCCGTTTGCCTCTGTTTAAGTCTGTTTGCCTCTGTTTAAGTCTGTTTGCCTCTGTTTCACTCTGTTTGCCTCTGTTTCAATCTGCTTGCCTCTGTTTCACTCTGTTTGCCTCTGTTTCACTCTGTTTGCCTCTGTTTCACTCTTTTTGCCTATGTTTCACTCTTTACGCCTCTGTTCAACTCTGTTTAACTCTGTTTAAGTCTGTTTGCCTCTGTTTGCCTCTGTTTAACCCTGTTTGCCTCTGTTTGCCTCTGTTTGCCTCTCTTTAAGTCTTTTTGCCTCTGTTTGCCTCTGTTTGCCTCTGTTTAAGTCTGTTTGCCTCTGTTTAAGTCTGTTTGCCGCTGTTTCACTCTGTTTGCCTCTGTTTAAGTCTATTTGCATCTCTTACACTCTGTTTGCCTCTGATTCAGTCTGTTTGCCTCTGTTTGCCTCTGTTTATGTCTGTTTGCCTCTGTTTAAGTCTGTTTGCCTCTGTTTAAGTCTGTTTGCCTCTGTTTAAGTCTGTTAGCCTCTGTTTAAGTCCGATGCCTCTGTTTAAGTCTGTTTGCCTCTGTTTAAGTCTGTTTGCCTCTGTTTCACTCTGTTTGCCTCTGTTTCAATCTGCTTGCCTCTGTTTCACTCTGTTTGCCTCTGTTTCACTCTGTTTGCCTCTGTTTCACTCTTTTTGACTCTGTTTGTCTCTGTTTAATTTTGTTTGCCACTTTTTAAGTCTGTTTGCCTATGTTTCAGTCTGTTTGCCTCTGTTAAAGTCTGTTTGCCTCTGTTTCAGTCTGTTTGCCTCTGTTTCATTCTGTTTGCCTCTGTTTCAATCTTTTTGCCTATGTTTCACTCTTTACGCCTCTGTTCAACTCTGTTTAACTCTGTTTAAGTCTGTTTGCCTCTGTTTGCCTCTGTTTAACCCTGTTTGCCTCTGTTTGCCTCTGTTTGCCTCTCTTTAAGTCTTTTTGCCTCTGTTTGCCTCTGTTTGCCTCTGTTTAAGTCTGTTTGCCTCTGTTTAAGTCTGTTTGCCTCTGTTTCACTCCGTTTGCCTCTGTTTCAGTCTGTTTGCATCTGTTACACTCTGTTTGCCTCTGATTCAGTCTGTTTGCCTCTGTTTAAGTCTTTTTGCCTCTGTTTCATTCTGTTTGCCTCTGTTTCACTCATTTTCCCTCTGTTTCACTCTTTATGCCTCTGTATAACTCTGTTTAACTCTGTTTAAGTTTGTTTGCCTCTGTTTCACTCTGCTCGCCTCTGTTTCACTCCGTTTGCCTCTGTTTCACTCTGTTTGCCTCTGTTTAACCCTGTTTGCCTCTGTTTGCCTCTGTTTGCCTCTGTTTATGTCTGTTTGCCGCTGTTTAAGTCTGCTTGCCTCTGTTTAAGTCTGTTTGCCTCTGTGTAAGTCTGTGAGCCTCTGTTTAAGTCCGTTTGACTCTGTTTAAGTCTGTTTGCCTCTGTTTAAGTCTGTTTGCCTCTGTTTCAGTCTGTTTGCCTCTGTTTCAATCTGCTTGCCTCTGTTTTACTCTGTTTGCCTCTGTTTCACTCTGTTTGCCTCTGTTTCACTCTTTTTGACTCTGTTTGTCTCTGTTTAATTCTGTTTGCCACTGTTTAAGTCTGTATGCCTAAGTTTCAGTCTGTTTGCCTCTGTTTCAGTCTGTTTGCCTCTGTTTCAGTCTGTTTGCCTCTGTTTCATTCTGTTTGCCTCTGTTTCAATCTTTTTGCCTGTGTTTCACTCTTTACGCCTCTGTTCAACTCTGTTTAACTCTGTTTAAGTCTGTTTGCCTCTGTTTGCCTCTGTTTAAACCTGTTTGCCTCTGTTTGCCTCTGTTTAAGTCTTTTTGCCTCTGTTTCACTCTGGTTGCCTCTGTTTAAGTCTGTTTGCCTCTGTTCATGTCTGTTAGCCTCTGTTTAAGTCTGTTTGCCTCTCTTTAAGTCAGTTTGCCTCTGTTTCACTCTGTTTGCCTCTGTTTCAGTCTGTTTGCCTCTGTTTCATTCTGTTTGCCTCTGTTTCAATGTTTTCCCTCTGTTTCACTCTTTATGCCTCTGTTTAACTCTGTTTGCCTCTGTTTGCCTCTGTTTGCTTCTGTTTGCCTCTGTTTGCCTCTGTTTAAGTCTGTTTGCCTCTGTTTAAGTCTGTTTGCCTCTGTTTAAGTCTGTTTGCTTCTGTTTAAGTCTATTTGCCTCTGTTTCAGTCTGTTTGTCTCTGTTTCAATCTGTTTGCCTCTGTTTCACTCTGTTTGCCTCTGTTTCACTCTGTTTGCCTCTGTTTCACTCAGTTTGCCTCTGTTTAAGTCTGTTTGCCTCTGTTTCACTCTGAGTTCCTCTGTTTCACTCTGCCTCTGTTTGCCTCTGTTTAAGTCTGTTTGCCTCTGTTTGCCTCTGTTTCACTCTGTTTGCCTCTGTTTCACTCCGTTCGCCTCTGTTTCAGTCTGTTTGACTCTGTTTCACTCCGTTTGCCTCTGTTTAAGTCTTCTTGCCTCTGTTTCACTCTGTTTGACTCTGTTTACGTCTTCTTGCCTCTGTTTCACTCTGTTTGCCTCTGTTTCAGTCTGTTTGCCTCTGTTTAAGTCTGTTTGCCTCTGTTTCACTCTGTTTGCCTCTGATTCACTCTGTTTGCCTCTGTTTCACTCTGTTTAACTCTGTTTAACTCTGCCTCTGTTTCACTCTGTTTGCCTCTGTTTCACTCTGTTTGCCTCTGTTTGCCTCTGTTTAAGTCTGTTTGCCTCTGTTTCACTCTGTTTGCCTCTGTTTCACTCTGTCTGCCTCTGTTTGCCTCTGTTTAAGTTTGTTTGCCTCTGTTTCACTCTGCTTGCCTCTGTTTCACTCCGTTTGCCTCTGTTTCACTCTGTTTGCCTCTGTTTAACCCTGTTTGCCTCTGTTTGCCTCTGTTTATGTCTGTTTGCCTCTGTTTCAGTCTGTTTGCCTCTTTTTAAGTCCGTTTGCCTCTGTTTAAGTCTGTTTGCCTCTGTTTAAGTCTGTTTGCCTCTGTTTCACTCTGTTTGCCTCTGTTTCAATCTGCTTGCCTCTGTTTCACTCTGTTTGCCTCTGTTTCACTCTGTTTGCCTCTGTTTCACTCTTTTTGCCTATGTTTCACTCTTTACGCCTCTGTTCAACTCTGTTTAACTCTGTTTAAGTCTGTTTGCCTCTGTTTGCCTCTGTTTAACCCTGTTTGCCTCTGTTTGCCTCTGTTTGCCTCTCTTTAAGTCTTTTTGCCTCTGTTTGCCTCTGTTTGCCTCTGTTTAAGTCTGTTTGCCTCTGTTTAAGTCTGTTTGCCGCTGTTTCACTCTGTTTGCCTCTGTTTAAGTCTATTTGCATCTCTTACACTCTGTTTGCCTCTGATTCAGTCTGTTTGCCTCTGTTTGCCTCTGTTTATGTCTGTTTGCCTCTGTTTAAGTCTGTTTGCCTCTGTTTAAGTCTGTTTGCCTCTGTTTAAGTCTGTTAGCCTCTGTTTAAGTCCGATGCCTCTGTTTAAGTCTGTTTGCCTCTGTTTAAGTCTGTTTGCCTCTGTTTCACTCTGTTTGCCTCTGTTTCAATCTGCTTGCCTCTGTTTCACTCTGTTTGCCTCTGTTTCACTCTGTTTGCCTCTGTTTCACTCTTTTTGACTCTGTTTGTCTCTGTTTAATTTTGTTTGCCACTTTTTAAGTCTGTTTGCCTATGTTTCAGTCTGTTTGCCTCTGTTAAAGTCTGTTTGCCTCTGTTTCAGTCTGTTTGCCTCTGTTTCATTCTGTTTGCCTCTGTTTCAATCTTTTTGCCTATGTTTCACTCTTTACGCCTCTGTTCAACTCTGTTTAACTCTGTTTAAGTCTGTTTGCCTCTGTTTGCCTCTGTTTAACCCTGTTTGCCTCTGTTTGCCTCTGTTTGCCTCTCTTTAAGTCTTTTTGCCTCTGTTTGCCTCTGTTTGCCTCTGTTTAAGTCTGTTTGCCTCTGTTTAAGTCTGTTTGCCTCTGTTTCACTCCGTTTGCCTCTGTTTCAGTCTGTTTGCATCTGTTACACTCTGTTTGCCTCTGATTCAGTCTGTTTGCCTCTGTTTAAGTCTTTTTGCCTCTGTTTCATTCTGTTTGCCTCTGTTTCACTCATTTTCCCTCTGTTTCACTCTTTATGCCTCTGTATAACTCTGTTTAACTCTGTTTAAGTTTGTTTGCCTCTGTTTCACTCTGCTCGCCTCTGTTTCACTCCGTTTGCCTCTGTTTCACTCTGTTTGCCTCTGTTTAACCCTGTTTGCCTCTGTTTGCCTCTGTTTGCCTCTGTTTATGTCTGTTTGCCGCTGTTTAAGTCTGCTTGCCTCTGTTTAAGTCTGTTTGCCTCTGTGTAAGTCTGTGAGCCTCTGTTTAAGTCCGTTTGACTCTGTTTAAGTCTGTTTGCCTCTGTTTAAGTCTGTTTGCCTCTGTTTCAGTCTGTTTGCCTCTGTTTCAATCTGCTTGCCTCTGTTTTACTCTGTTTGCCTCTGTTTCACTCTGTTTGCCTCTGTTTCACTCTTTTTGACTCTGTTTGTCTCTGTTTAATTCTGTTTGCCACTGTTTAAGTCTGTATGCCTAAGTTTCAGTCTGTTTGCCTCTGTTTCAGTCTGTTTGCCTCTGTTTCAGTCTGTTTGCCTCTGTTTCATTCTGTTTGCCTCTGTTTCAATCTTTTTGCCTGTGTTTCACTCTTTACGCCTCTGTTCAACTCTGTTTAACTCTGTTTAAGTCTGTTTGCCTCTGTTTGCCTCTGTTTAAACCTGTTTGCCTCTGTTTGCCTCTGTTTAAGTCTTTTTGCCTCTGTTTCACTCTGGTTGCCTCTGTTTAAGTCTGTTTGCCTCTGTTCATGTCTGTTAGCCTCTGTTTAAGTCTGTTTGCCTCTCTTTAAGTCAGTTTGCCTCTGTTTCACTCTGTTTGCCTCTGTTTCAGTCTGTTTGCCTCTGTTTCATTCTGTTTGCCTCTGTTTCAATGTTTTCCCTCTGTTTCACTCTTTATGCCTCTGTTTAACTCTGTTTGCCTCTGTTTGCCTCTGTTTGCTTCTGTTTGCCTCTGTTTGCCTCTGTTTAAGTCTGTTTGCCTCTGTTTAAGTCTGTTTGCCTCTGTTTAAGTCTGTTTGCTTCTGTTTAAGTCTATTTGCCTCTGTTTCAGTCTGTTTGTCTCTGTTTCAATCTGTTTGCCTCTGTTTCACTCTGTTTGCCTCTGTTTCACTCTGTTTGCCTCTGTTTCACTCAGTTTGCCTCTGTTTAAGTCTGTTTGCCTCTGTTTCACTCTGAGTTCCTCTGTTTCACTCTGCCTCTGTTTGCCTCTGTTTAAGTCTGTTTGCCTCTGTTTGCCTCTGTTTCAGTCTGTTTGCCTCTGTTTCACTCCGTTCGCCTCTGTTTCAGTCTGTTTGACTCTGTTTCACTCCGTTTGCCTCTGTTTAAGTCTTCTTGCCTCTGTTTCACTCTGTTTGACTCTGTTTACGTCTTCTTGCCTCTGTTTCACTCTGTTTGCCTCTGTTTCAGTCTGTTTGCCTCTGTTTAAGTCTGTTTGCCTCTGTTTCACTCTGTTTGCCTCTGATTCACTCTGTTTGCCTCTGTTTCACTCTGTTTAACTCTGTTTAACTCTGCCTCTGTTTCACTCTGTTTGCCTCTGTTTCACTCTGTTTGCCTCTGTTTGCCTCTGTTTAAGTCTGTTTGCCTCTGTTTCACTCTGTTTGCCTCTGTTTCACTCTGTCTGCCTCTGTTTGCCTCTGTTTAAGTTTGTTTGCCTCTGTTTCACTCTGCTTGCCTCTGTTTCACTCCGTTTGCCTCTGTTTCACTCTGTTTGCCTCTGTTTAACCCTGTTTGCCTCTGTTTGCCTCTGTTTATGTCTGTTTGCCTCTGTTTCAGTCTGTTTGCCTCTGTTTAAGTCTGTTTGCCTCTGTTTAAGTCTGTTAGCCTCTTTTTAAGTCCGTTTGCCTCTGTTTAAGTCTGTTTGCCTCTGTTTAAGTCTGTTTGCCTCTGTTTCACTCTGTTTGCCTCTGTTTCAATCTGCTTGCCTCTGTTTCACTCTGTTTGCCTCTGTTTCACTCTGTTTGCCTCTGTTTCACTCTTTTTGCCTATGTTTCACTCTTTACGCCTCTGTTCAACTCTGTTTAACTCTGTTTAAGTCTGTTTGCCTCTGTTTGCCTCTGTTTAACCCTGTTTGCCTCTGTTTGCCTCTGTTTGCCTCTCTTTAAGTCTTTTTGCCTCTGTTTGCCTCTGTTTGCCTCTGTTTAAGTCTGTTTGCCTCTGTTTAAGTCTGTTTGCCGCTGTTTCACTCTGTTTGCCTCTGTTTAAGTCTATTTGCATCTCTTACACTCTGTTTGCCTCTGATTCAGTCTGTTTGCCTCTGTTTGCCTCTGTTTATGTCTGTTTGCCTCTGTTTAAGTCTGTTTGCCTCTGTTTAAGTCTGTTTGCCTCTGTTTAAGTCTGTTAGCCTCTGTTTAAGTCCGATGCCTCTGTTTAAGTCTGTTTGCCTCTGTTTAAGTCTGTTTGCCTCTGTTTCACTCTGTTTGCCTCTGTTTCAATCTGCTTGCCTCTGTTTCACTCTGTTTGCCTCTGTTTCACTCTGTTTGCCTCTGTTTCACTGTTTTTGACTCTGTTTGTCTCTGTTTAATTTTGTTTGCCACTTTTTAAGTCTGTTTGCCTATGTTTCAGTCTGTTTGCCTCTGTTAAAGTCTGTTTGCCTCTGTTTCAGTCTGTTTGCCTCTGTTTCATTCTGTTTGCCTCTGTTTCAATCTTTTTGCCTATGTTTCACTCTTTACGCCTCTGTTCAACACTGTTTAACTCTGTTTAAGTCTGTTTGCCTCTGTTTGCCTCTGTTTAACCCTGTTTGCCTCTGTTTGCCTCTGTTTGCCTCTCTTTAAGTCTTTTTGCCTCTGTTTGCCTCTGTTTGCCTCTGTTTAAGTCTGTTTGCCTCTGTTTAAGTCTGTTTGCCTCTGTTTCACTCCGTTTGCCTCTGTTTCAGTCTGTTTGCATCTGTTACACTCTGTTTGCCTCTGATTCAGTCTGTTTGCCTCTGTTTAAGTCTTTTTGCCTCTGTTTCATTCTGTTTGCCTCTGTTTCACTCATTTTCCCTCTGTTTCACTCTTTATGCCTCTGTATAACTCTGTTTAACTCTGTTTAAGTTTGTTTGCCTCTGTTTCACTCTGCTCGCCTCTGTTTCACTCCGTTTGCCTCTGTTTCACTCTGTTTGCCTCTGTTTAACCCTGTTTGCCTCTGTTTGCCTCTGTTTGCCTCTGTTTATGTCTGTTTGCCGCTGTTTAAGTCTGCTTGCCTCTGTTTAAGTCTGTTTGCCTCTGTGTAAGTCTGTGAGCCTCTGTTTAAGTCCGTTTGACTCTGTTTAAGTCTGTTTGCCTCTGTTTAAGTCTGTTTGCCTCTGTTTCAGTCTGTTTGCCTCTGTTTCAATCTGCTTGCCTCTGTTTTACTCTGTTTGCCTCTGTTTCACTCTGTTTGCCTCTGTTTCACTCTTTTTGACTCTGTTTGTCTCTGTTTAATTCTGTTTGCCACTGTTTAAGTCTGTATGCCTAAGTTTCAGTCTGTTTGCCTCTGTTTCAGTCTGTTTGCCTCTGTTTCAGTCTGTTTGCCTCTGTTTCATTCTGTTTGCCTCTGTTTCAATCTTTTTGCCTGTGTTTCACTCTTTACGCCTCTGTTCAACTCTGTTTAACTCTGTTTAAGTCTGTTTGCCTCTGTTTGCCTCTGTTTAAACCTGTTTGCCTCTGTTTGCCTCTGTTTAAGTCTTTTTGCCTCTGTTTCACTCTGGTTGCCTCTGTTTAAGTCTGTTTGCCTCTGTTCATGTCTGTTAGCCTCTGTTTAAGTCTGTTTGCCTCTCTTTAAGTCAGTTTGCCTCTGTTTCACTCTGTTTGCCTCTGTTTCAGTCTGTTTGCCTCTGTTTCATTCTGTTTGCCTCTGTTTCAATGTTTTCCCTCTGTTTCACTCTTTATGCCTCTGTTTAACTCTGTTTGCCTCTGTTTGCCTCTGTTTGCTTCTGTTTGCCTCTGTTTGCCTCTGTTTAAGTCTGTTTGCCTCTGTTTAAGTCTGTTTGCCTCTGTTTAAGTCTGTTTGCTTCTGTTTAAGTCTATTTGCCTCTGTTTCAGTCTGTTTGTCTCTGTTTCAATCTGTTTGCCTCTGTTTCACTCTGTTTGCCTCTGTTTCACTCTGTTTGCCTCTGTTTCACTCAGTTTGCCTCTGTTTAAGTCTGTTTGCCTCTGTTTCACTCTGAGTTCCTCTGTTTCACTCTGCCTCTGTTTGCCTCTGTTTAAGTCTGTTTGCCTCTGTTTGCCTCTGTTTCACTCTGTTTGCCTCTGTTTCACTCCGTTCGCCTCTGTTTCAGTCTGTTTGACTCTGTTTCACTCCGTTTGCCTCTGTTTAAGTCTTCTTGCCTCTGTTTCACTCTGTTTGACTCTGTTTACGTCTTCTTGCCTCTGTTTCACTCTGTTTGCCTCTGTTTCAGTCTGTTTGCCTCTGTTTAAGTCTGTTTGCCTCTGTTTCACTCTGTTTGCCTCTGATTCACTCTGTTTGCCTCTGTTTCACTCTGTTTAACTCTGTTTAACTCGGCCTCTGTTTCACTCTGTTTGCCTCTGTTTCACTCTGTTTGCCTCTGTTTGCCTCTGTTTAAGTCTGTTTGCCTCTGTTTGCCTCTGTTTGCATCTGTTTGCCTCTGTTTGCCTCTGTTTAATTCTGTTTGTCTCTGTCTAAGTCTGTTTGCCTCTGTTAAAGTCTGTTTGCCTCTGTTTCACTCTGGTTGCCTCTGTTTCACTCTGTTTGCCTCTGTTTCATTCTGATTGCCTCTGTTTGCCTCTGTTTAAGTCTGTTTGCCTCTGTTTGACTCTGTTTCACTCTGTTTGCCTCTGTTTAACCCTGTTTGCCTCTGTTTGCCTCTGTTTATGTCTGTTTGCCTCTGTTTAAGTCTGTTTGCCTCTGTTTAAGTCTGTTTGCCTCTGTTTCACTCTGTTTGCCTCTGTTTCAATCTGCTTGCCTCTGTTTTAGTCTGTTTGCCTCTGTTTAAGTCTGTTTGCCTCTGTTTAAGTCTGTTAGGCTCTTTTTAAGTCCGTTTGCCTCTGTTTAAGTCTGTTTGCCTCTGTTTAAGTCTGTTTGCCTCTGTTTCACTCTGTTTGCCTCTGTTTCAATCTGCTTGCCTCTGTTTCACTCTGTTTGCCTCTGTTTCACTCTGTTTGCCTCTGTTTCACTCTTTTTGACTCTGTTTGTCTCTGTTTAATTCTGTTTGCCACTGTTTAAGTCTGTTTGCCTATGTTTCAGTCTGTTTGCCTCTGTTTCAGTCTGTTTGCCTCTGTTTCAGTCTGTTTGCCTCTGTTTCAATCTGCTTGCCTCTGTTTTACTCTGTTTGCCTCTGTTTCACTCTGTTTGCCTCTGTTTCACTCTTTTTGAATCTGTTTGTCTCTGTTTAATTCTGTTTGCCACTGTTTAAGTCTGTATGCCTAAGTTTCAGTCTGTTTGCCTCTGTTTCAGTCTGTTTGCCTCTGTTTCAGTCTGTTTGCCTCTGTTTCATTCTGTTTGCCTCTGTTTCAATCTTTTTGCCTGTGTTTCACTCTTTACGCCTCTGTTCAACTCTGTTTAACTCTGTTTAAGTCTGTTTGCCTCTGTTTGCCTCTGTTTAAACCTGTTTGCCTATGTTTGCCTCTGTTTAAGTCTTTTTGCCTCTGTTTCACTCTGGTTGCCTCTGTTTAAGTCTGTTTGCCTCTGTTCATGTCTGTTAGCCTCTGTTTAAGTCTGTTTGCCTCTCTTTAAGTCAGTTTGCCTCTGTTTCACTCTGTTTGCCTCTGTTTCAGTCTGTTTGCCTCTGTTTCATTCTGTTTGCCTCTGTTTCAATGTTTTCCCTCTGTTTCACTCTTTATGCCTCTGTTTAACTCTGTTTGCCTCTGTTTGCCTCTGTTTGCTTCTGTTTGCCTCTGTTTGCCTCTGTTTAAGTCTGTTTGCCTCTGTTTAAGTCTGTTTGCCTCTGTTTAAGTCTGTTTGCTTCTGTTTAAGTCTATTTGCCTCTGTTTCAGTCTGTTTGTCTCTGTTTCAATCTGTTTGCCTCTGTTTCACTCTGTTTGCCTCTGTTTCACTCTGTTTGCCTCTGTTTCACTCAGTTTGCCTCTGTTTAAGTCTGTTTGCCTCTGTTTCACTCTGAGTTCCTCTGTTTCACTCTGCCTCTGTTTGCCTCTGTTTAAGTCTGTTTGCCTCTGTTTGCCTCTGTTTCACTCTGTTTGCCTCTGTTTCACTCCGTTCGCCTCTGTTTCAGTCTGTTTGACTCTGTTTCACTCCGTTTGCCTCTGTTTAAGTCTTCTTGCCTCTGTTTCACTCTGTTTGACTCTGTTTACGTCTTCTTGCCTCTGTTTCACTCTGTTTGCCTCTGTTTCAGTCTGTTTGCCTCTGTTTAAGTCTGTTTGCCTCTGTTTCACTCTGTTTGCCTCTGTATCACTCTGTTTGCCTCTGTTTCACTCTGTTTAACTCTGTTTAACTCTGTTTGCCTCTGTTTCACTCTGTTTGCCTCTGTTTCACTCTGTTTGCCTCTGTTTGCCTCTGTTTAAGTCTGTTTGCCTCTGTTTGCCTCTGTTTGCATCTGTTTGCCTCTGTTTGCCTCTGTTTAAGTCTGTTTGTCTCTGTCTAAGTCTGTTTGCCTCTGTTAAAGTCTGTTTGCCTCTCTTTCACTCTGGTTGCCTCTGTTTCACTCTGTTTGCCTCTGTTTCATTCTGATTGCCTCTGTTTGCCTCTGTTTAAGTCTGTTTGCCTCTGTTTGACTCTGTTTCACTCTGTTTGCCTCTGTTTAACCCTGTTTGCCTCTGTTTGCCTCTGTTTATGTCTGTTTGCCTCTGTTTAAGTCTGTTTGCCTCTGTTTAAGTCTGTTTGCCTCTGTTTCACTCTGTTTGCCTCTGTTTCAATCTGCTTGCCTCTGTTTTAGTCTGTTTGCCTCTGTTTAAGTCTGTTTGCCTCTGTTTCACTCTGTTTGCCTCTGTTTCACTCTGTTTGCCTCTGTTTGCCTCTGTTTAAGTCTGTTTGCCTCTGTTTGCCTCTGTTTGCATCTGTTTGCCTCTGTTTGCCTCTGTTTAAGTCTGTTTGTCTCTGTCTAAGTCTGTTTGCCTCTGTTAAAGTCTGTTTGCCTCTCTTTCACTCTGGTTGCCTCTGTTTCACTCTGTTTGCCTCTGTTTCATTCTGATTGCCTCTGTTTGCCTCTGTTTAAGTCTGTTTGCCTCTGTTTGACTCTGTTTCACTCTGTTTGCCTCTGTTTAACCCTGTTTGCCTCTGTTTGCCTCTGTTTATGTCTGTTTGCCTCTGTTTAAGTCTGTTTGCCTCTGTTTAAGTCTGTTTGCCTCTGTTTCACTCTGTTTGCCTCTGTTTCAATCTGCTTGCCTCTGTTTTAGTCTGTTTGCCTCTGTTTAAGTCTGTTTGCCTCTGTTTAAGTCTGTTAGCCTCTTTTTAAGTCCGTTTGCCTCTGTTTAAGTCTGTTTGCCTCTGTTTAAGTCTGTTTGCCTCTGTTTCACTCTGTTTGCCTCTATTTCAATCTGCTTGCCTCTGTTTCACTCTGTTTGCCTCTGTTTCACTCTGTTTGCCTCTGTTTCACTCTTTTTGACTCTGTTTGTCTCTGTTTAATTCTGTTTGCCACTGTTTAAGTCTGTTTGCCTATGTTTCAGTCTGTTTGCCTCTGTTTCACTCTGTTTGCCTCTGTTTCAGTCTGTTTGCCTCTGTTTCATTCTGTTTTCCTCTGTTTCAATCTTTTTGCCTATGTTTCACTCTTTACGCCTCTGTTCAACTCTGTTTAACTCTGTTTAAGTCTGTTTGCCTCTGTTTGCCTCTGTTTAACCCTGTTTGCCTCTGTTTGCCTCTGTTTGCCTCTCTTTAAGTCTTTTTGCCTCTGTTTGCCTCTGTTTGCCTCTGTTTAAGTCTGTTTGCCTCTGTTTAAGTCTGTTTGCCTCTGTTTCACTCTGTTTGCCTCTGTTTAAGTCTATTTGCATCTGTTACACTCTGTTTGCCTCTGATTCAGTCTGTTTGCCTCTGTTTGCCTCTGTTTATGTCTGTTTGCCTCTGTTTAAGTCTGTTTGCCTCTGTTTAAGTCTGTTTGCCTCTGTTTAAGTCTGTTAGCCTCTGTTTAAGTCCGATGCCTCTGTTTAAGTCTGTTTGCCTCTGTTTAAGTCTGTTTGCCTCTGTTTCACTCTGATTGCCTCTGTTTCAATCTGCTTGCCTCTGTTTCACTCTGTTTGCCTCTGTTTCACTCTGTTTGCCTCTGTTTCACTCTTTTTGTCTCTGTTTGTCTCTGTTTAATTTTGTTTGCCACTGTTTAAGTCTGTTTGCCTATGTTTCAGTTTGTTTGCCTCTGTTAAAGTCTGTTTGCCTCTGTTTCAGTCTGTTTGCCTCTGTTTCATTCTGTTTGCCTCTGTTTCAATCTTTTTGCCTATGTTTCACTCTTTACGCCTCTGTTCAACTCTGTTTAACTCTGTTTAAGTCTGTTTGCCTCTGTTTGCCTCTGTTTAACCCTGTTTGCCTCTGTTTAAGTCTGTTTGCCTCTGTTTCATTCTGTTTGCCTCTGTTTCTCTCATTTTCCCTCTGTTTCACTCTTTATGCCTCTGTGTAACTCTGTTTAACTCTGTTTAAGTTTGTTTGCCTCTGTTTCACTCTGTTTGCCTCTGTTTAACCCTGTTTGCCTCTGTTTGCCTCTGTTTGCCTCTGTATATGTCTGTTTGCCTCTGTTTAAGTCTGCTTGCCTCTGTTTAAGTCTGTTTGCCTCTGTGTAAGTCTGTGAGCCTCTGTTTAAGTCCGTTTGACTCTGTTTAAGTCTGTTTGCCTCTGTTTAAGTCTGTTTGCCTCTGTTTCACTCTGTTTGCCTCTGTTTCAATCTGCTTGCCTCTGTTTTACTCTGTTTGCCTCTGTTTCACTCTGTTTGCCTCTGTTTCACTCTTTTTGACTCTGTTTGTCTCTGTTTAATTCTGTTTGCCACTGTTTAAGTCTGTTTGCCTCTGTTCATGTCTGTTAGCCTCTGTTTAAGTCTGTTTGCCTCTCTTTAAGTCTATTTGCATCTGTTACACTCTGTTTGCCTCTGTTTCAGTCTGTTTGCCTCTGTTTCATTCTGTTTGCCTCTGTTTCAATGTTTTCCCTCTGTTTCACTCTTTATGCCTCTGTTTAACTCTGTTTGCCTCTGTTTGCCTCTGTTTGCTTCTGTTTGCCTCTGTTTGCCTTTGTTTAAGTCTGTTTGCCTCTGTTTAAGTCTGTTTGCCTCTGTTTAAGTCTGTTTGCTTCTGTTTAAGTCTATTTGCCTCTGTTTCAGTCTGTTTGTCTCTGTTTCAATCTGTTTGCCTCTGTTTCACTCTGTTTGCCTCTGTTTCACTCTGTTTGCCTCTGTTTCACTCAGTTTGCCTCTGTTTAAGTCTGTTTTGCCTCTGTTTCACTCTGAGTTCCTCTGTTTCACTCTGCCTCTGTTTGCCTCTGTTTAAGTCTGTTTCACTCTGTTTGCCTCTGTTTCACTCTGTTTGCCTCTGTTTCAATCCGTTCGCCTCTGTGTCAGTCTGTTTGACTCTGTTTCACTCCGTTTGCCTCTGTTTAAGTCTTCTTACCTCTGTTCACTCTGTTTGGACTCTGTTTACGTCTTCTTGCCTCTGTTTCACTCCTGTTTGCCTCTGTTTCATTCTGTTTGCCTCTGTTTCAATGTTTTCCCTCTGTTTCACTCTTTATGCCTCTGTTTAACTCTGTTTGCCTCTGTTTGCCTCTGTTTGCTTCTGTTTGCCTCTGTTTGCCTCTGTTTAAGTCTGTTTGCCTCTGTTTAAGTCTGTTTGCCTCTGTTTAAGTCTGTTTGCTTCTGTTTAAGTCTATTTGCCTCTGTTTCAGTCTGTTTGTCTCTGTTTCAATCTGGTTTGCCTCTGTTTCACTCTGTTTGCCTCTGTTTCACTCTGTTTGCCTCTGTTCACTCAGTTTGCCTCTGTTTAAGTCTGTTTGCCTCTGTTTCACTCTGAGTTCTCTGTTTCACTCTGCCTCTGTTTGCCTCTGTTTAAGTCTGTTTGCCTCTGTTTGCCTCTGTTTCACTCTGTTTGCCTCTGTTTCACTCCGTTCGCCTCTGTTTCAGTCTGTTTGACTCTGTTTCACTCGGTTTGCCTCTGTTTAAGTCTTCTTGCCTCTGTTTCACTCTGTTTGACTCTGTTTAAGTCTGTTTGCCTCTGTTTCACTCTGTTTGCCTCTGTATCACTCTGTTTGCCTCTGTTTCACTCTGTTTAACTCTGTTTTACTCTGTTTGCCTCTGTTTCACTCTGTTTGCCTCTGTTTCACTCTGTTTGCCTCTGTTTGCCTCTGTTTAAGTCTGTTTGCCTCTGTTTGCCTCTGTTTGCATCTGTTTGCCTCTGTTTGCCTCTGGTTTAAGTCTGTTTGTCTCTGTCTAAGTCTGTTTGCCTCTGTTAAAGTCTGTTTGCCTCTCTTTCACTCTGGTTGCCTTTGTTTCACTCTGTTTGCCTCTGTTTCATTCTGATTGCCTCTGTTTGCCTCTGTTTAAGTCTGTTTGCCTCTGTTTGACTCTGTTTCACTCTGTTTGCCTCTGTTTAACCCTGTTTGCCTCTGTTTGCCTCTGTTTATGTCTGTTTGCCTCTGTTTAAGTCTGTTTGCCTCTGTTTAAGTCTGTTTGCCTCTGTTTCACTCTGTTTGCCTCTGTTTCAATCTGCTTGCCTCTGTTTTAGTCTGTTTGCCTCTGTTTAAGTCTGTTTGCCTCTGTTTAAGTCTGTTAGCCTCTTTTTAAGTCCGTTTGCCTCTGTTTAAGTCTGTTTGCCTCTGTTTAAGTCTGTTTGCCTCTGTTTCACTCTGTTTGCCTCTATTTCAATCTGCTTGCCTCTGTTTCACTCTGTTTGCCTCTGTTTCACTCTGTTTGCCTCTGTTTCACTCTTTTTGACTCTGTTTGTCTCTGTTTAATTCTGTTTGCCACTGTTTAAGTCTGTTTGCCTATGTTTCTTTCTGTTTGCCTCTGTTTCAGTCTGTTTGCCTCTGTTTCAGTCTGTTTGCCTCTGTTTCATTCTGTTTTCCTCTGTTTAAATCTTTTTGCCTATGTTTCACTCTTTACGCCTCTGTTCAACTCTGTTTAACTCTGTTTAAGTCTGTTTGCCTCTGTTTGCCTCTGTTTAACCCTGTTTGCCTCTGTTTGCCTCTGTTTGCCTCTCTTTAAGTCTTTTTGCTCTGTTTGCCTCTGTTTGCCTCTGTTTAAGTCTGTTTGCCTCTGTTTAAGTCTGTTTGCCTCTGTTTCACTCTGTTTGCCTCTGTTTAAGTCTATTTGCATCTGTTACACTCTGTTTGCCTCTGATTCAGTCTGTTTGCCTCTGTTTGCCTCTGTTTATGTCTGTTTGCCTCTGTTTAAGTCTGTTTGCCTCTGTTTAAGTCTGTTTGCCTCTGTTTAAGTCTGTTAGCCTCTGTTTAAGTCCGATGCCTCTGTTTAAGTCTGTTTGCCTCTGTTTAAGTCTGTTTGCCTCTGTTTCACTCTGTTTGCCTCTGTTTCAATCTGCTTGCCTCTGTTTTCACTCTGTTTGCCTCTGTTTCACTCTGTTTGCCTCTGTTTCACTCTTTTTGTCTCTGTTTGTCTCTGTTTAATATTGTTTGCCACTGTTTAAGTCTGTTTGCCTATGTTTCAGTTTGTTTGCCTCTGTTAAAGTCTGTTTGCCTCTGTTTCAGTCTGTTTGCCTCTGTTTCATTCTGTTTGCCTCTGTTTCAATCTTTTTGCCTATGTTTCACTCTTTACGCCTCTGTTCAACTCTGTTTAACTCTGTTTAAGTCTGTTTGCCTCTGTTTGCCTCTGTTTAACCCTGTTTGCCTCTGTTTGCCTCTGTTTGCCTCTCTTTAAGTCTTTTTGCCTCTGTTTGCCTCTGTTTAAGTCTGTTTGCCTCTGTTTAAGTCTGTTTGCCCTCTGTTTCACTCCGTTTGCCTCTGTTTCAGTCTGTTTGCATCTGTTACACTCTGTTTGCCTCTGATTCAGTCTGTTTGCCTCTGTTTAAGTCTGTTTGCCTCTGTTTCATTCTGTTTGCCTCTGTTTCTCTCATTTTCCCTCTGTTTCACTCTTTATGCCTCTGTATAACTCTGTTTAACTCTGTTTAAGTTTGTTTGCCTCTGTTTCACTCTGTTTGCCTCTGTTTAACCCTGTTTGCCTCTGTTTGCCTCTGTTTGCCTCTGTTTATGTCTGTTTGCCTCTGTTTAAGTCTGCTTGCCTCTGTTTAAGTCTGTTTGCCTCTGTGTAAGTCTGTGAGCCTCTGTTTAAGTCCGTTTGACTCTGTTTAAGTCTGTTTGCCTCTGTTTAAGTCTGTTTGCCTCTGTTTCACTCTGTTTGCCTCTGTTTCAATCTGCTTGCCTCTGTTTTACTCTGTTTGCCTCTGTTTCACTCTGTTTGCCTCTGTTTCACTCTTTTTGACTCTGTTTGTCTCTGTTTAATTCTGTTTGCCACTGTTTAAGTCTGTTTGCCTCTGTTCATGTCTGTTAGCCTCTGTTTAAGTCTGTTTGCCTCTCTTTAAGTCTATTTGCATCTGTTACACTCTGTTTTGCCTCTGTTTCAGTCTGTTTGCCTCTGTTTCATTCTGTTTGCCTCTGTTTCAATGTTTTCCCTCTGTTTCACTCTTTATGCCTCTGTTTAACTCTGTTTGCCTCTGTTTGCCTCTGTTTGCTTCTGTTTGCCTCTGTTTGCCTTTGTTTAAGTCTGTTTGCCTCTGTTTAAGTCTGTTTGCCTCTGTTTAAGTCTGTTTGCTTCTGTTTAAGTCTATTTGCCTCTGTTTCAGTCTGTTTGTCTCTGTTTCAATCTGTTTGCCTCTGTTTCACTCTGTTTGCCTCTGTTTCACTCTGTTTTGCCTCTGTTTCACTCAGTTTGCCTCTGTTTAAGTCTGTTTGCCTCTGTTTCACTCTGAGTTCCTCTGTTTCACTCTGCCTCTGTTTGCCTCTGTTTAAGTCTGTTTCACTCTGTTTGCCTCTGTTTCACTCTGTTTGCCTCTGTTTCAATCCGTTCGCCTCTGTTTCAGTCTGTTTGACTCTGTTTCACTCCGTTTGCCTCTGTTTAAGTCTTCTTACCTCTGTTTCACTCTGTTTGACTCTGTTAACGTCTTCTTGCCTCTGTTTCACTCTGTTTGCCTCTGTTTCAGTCTGTTTGCCTCTGTTTAAGTCTGTTTGCCTCTGTTTTCACTCTGTTTGCCTCTGTATCACTCTGTTTGCCTCTGTTTCACTCTGTTTAACTCTGTTTAACTCCTGTTTGCCTCTGTTTCACTCTGTTTGCCTCTGTTTCACTCTGTTTGCCTCTGTTTGCCCTCTGTTTGCATCTGTTTGCCTCTGTTTGCCTCTGTTTAAGTCTGTTTGTCTCTGTCTAAGTCTGTTTGCCTCTGTTAAAGTCTGTTTGCCTCTGTTTCACTCTGGTTGCCTCTGTTTCACTCTGTTTGCCTCTGTTTCATTCTGATTGCCTCTGTTTGCCTCTGTTTAAGTCTGTTTGCCTCTGTTTGACTCTGTTTCACTCTGTTTGCCTCTGTTTCACTCTGTTTGCCTCTGTATCACTCTGTTTGCCTCCGTTTCACTCAGTTTGCCTCTGTTTAAGTCTTCTTGCCTCTGTTTCACTCTGTTTGCCTCTGTTTACGTCTTCTTGCCTCTGTTTCACTCTGTTTGCCTCTGTTTAAGTCTGTTTGCCTGTTTAAGTCTGTTTGCCTCTGTTTCACTCTGTTTGCCTCTGATTCACTCTGTTTGCCTCTGTTTCACTCTGTTTGCCTCTGTTTCAATCAGTTTGCCTCTGTTTGCCTCTGTTTAAGTCTGTTTGCCTCTGTTTGCCTCTGTTTCATTCTGTTTGCCTCTGTTTCACTCTTTTTGTCTCTGTTTCAATCTGTTTGTCTCTGTTTACGTTTTCTTGCCTCTGTTTAACTGTGTTTGCATCTGTTTAAGTCTGTTTGCCTTTGTTTAAGTCTGTTTGCCTCTGTTTAAATCTGTTTGCCTCTGTTTACATCTGTTTGCCTCTGTTTAAGTCTGTTTGCCTCTGTTTCACTCTGTTTGCCTCTGTTTCACTCTGTTTGCCTCTGTTTCATTCTGATTGCCTCTGTTTGCCTCTGTTTAAGTCTGTTTGCCTCTGTTTGCCTCTGTTTCATTCTGTTTGCCTCTGTTTCACTCTTTTTGTCTCTGTTTCAATCTGTTTGTCTCTGTTTAACTTTTCTTGCCTCTGTTTAACTGTGTTTGCATCTGTTTTCGTCTTCTTGCCTCTGTTTCACTCTGTTTGCCTCTGTTTAAGTCTGTTTGCCTCTGTTTGCCTCTGTTTGCCTCTGTTTAAGTCTGTTTGCCTCTGTTTGCCTCTGTTTGCCTCTGTTTGCCTCTGTTTAAGTCTGTTTGCCTCTGTTTGCCTCTGTTTGTCTCTGTTTAAGTCTGTTTGCCTCTGTTTGCCTCTGCCTCTGTTTGCCTCTGTTTGCCTCTGTTTAAGTCTGTTGGCCTCTGTTTCACTCTGGTTGCCTCTGTTTAAGTCTTCTTGCCTCTGTTTCACTCTGTTTGCCTCTGTTTACGTCTTCTTGCCTCTGTTTCACTCTGTTTGCCTCTGTTTAAGTCTGTTTGCCTGTTTAAGTCTGTTTGCCTCTGTTTCACTCTGTTTGCCTCTGATTCACTCTGTTTGCCTCTGTTTCACTCTGTTTGCCTCTGTTTCAATCTGCTTGCCTCTGTTTGACTCTGTTTAAGTCTGTTTGCCACTGTTTAAGGTCTGTTTGCCTCTGTTTCAGTCTGTTGGCCTCTGTTTCAGTCTGCTTGTCTCTGTTTAATTCTGTTTGCCACTGTTTAAGTCTGTTTGCCTCTGTTTAAGTCTGTTCGCCTTTGTTTAAGTCTGTTTGCGTCTGTTTACGTCTGTTTGCCTCTGTTTAAGTCTGTTTGCCTCTGTTTAAGTCTGTTTGCCTCTGTTTCACTCTGTTTGCCTCTGTTTAAGTCTGTTTGCCTCTGTTTCACTCTATTTGCCCCTGTTTCTCTCTGTTTGCCTCTGTTTCACTCTGTTTTGTCTCTGTTTCACTCTGTTAGCCTCTGTTTCATTCTGTTTCCCTCTGTTTCACTCTGTTTGCCTCTGTTTCACTCTGTTTGCCTCTGTTTAAGTCTGTTTGCCTCTGTTAAGACTGTTTGCCTCTGTTTCACTCTGTTTGCCTCTGTTTAAGTCTGTTTGCCTCTGTTTCACTCTGCTTGCCTCTGTTTCACTCCGTTTGGCCTCTGTTTCACTCTGTTTGCCTCTGTTTAACCCTGTTTTCCTCTGTTTGCCTATGTTTATGTCTGTTTGCCTCTGTTTAAGTCTGTTTGCCTCTGTTTAAGTCTGTTTGGCCTCTGTTTAAGTCTGTTAGCCTCTGTTTAAGTCCGATGCCTCTGTTTAAGTCTGTTTGCCTCTGTTTAAGTCTGTTTGCCTCTGTTCTCACTCTGTTTGCCTCTGTTTCAATCTGCTTGCCTCTGTTTCACTCTGTTTGCCTCTGTTTCACTCTGTTTGCCTCTGTTTCATTCTTTTTGACCTCTGTTTGTCTCTGTTTAATTCTGTTTGCCACTGTTTAAGTCTGTTTGCCTATGTTTCAGTCTGTTTGCCTCTGTTCAGTCTGTTTGCTTCTGTTTCAGTCTGTTTGCCTCTCTTTCATTCTGTTTGCCTCTGTTTCAATCTTTTTGCCTATGTTTCACTCTTTACGCCTCTGTTCAACTCTGTTTAACTCTGTTTAAGTCTGTTTGCCTCTGTTTGCCTCTGTTTAACCCTGTTTGCCCTCTGTTTGCCTCTGTTTGCCTCACTTTAAGTCTTTTTGCCTCTGTTTGCCTCTGTTTGCCTCTGTTTAAGTCTGTTTGCCTCTGTTTAAGTCTGTTTGCCTCTGTTTCACTCCGTTTGCCTCTGTTTCAGTCTGTTTGCATCTGTTACAATCTGTTTGCCTCTGATTCAGTCTGTTTGCCTCTGTTAAGTCTGTTTGCCTCTGTTTCATTCTGTTTGCCTCTGTTTCACTCATTTTCCCTCTGTTTCACTCTTTATGCCTCTGTATAACTCTGTTTAACTCTGTTTAAGTTTGTTTGCCCTCTGTTTCACCTCTGCTTTGCCTCTGTTTCACTCCGTTTGCCTCTGTTTCACTCTGTTTGCCTCTGTTTGCCTCTGTTTATGTCTGTTTGCCTCTGTTTCAATCCGTTCGCCTCTGTTTCAGTCTGTTTTGACTCTGTTTCACTCCGTTTGCCTCTGTTTAAGGTCTTCTTACCTCTGTTTCACTCTGTTTGACTCTGTTTACGTCTTCTTGCCTCTGTTTCACTCTGTTTGCCTCTGTTTCAGTCTGTTTGCCTCTGTTTTAAGTCTGTTTGCCTCTGTTTCACTCTGTTTGCCTCTGTATCACTCTGTTTGCCTCTGTTTCACTCTGTTTAACTCTGTTTAACTCTGTTTGCCTCTGTTTCACTCTGTTTGCCTCTGTTTCACTCTGTTTGCCTCTGTTTGCCTCTGTTTGCATCTGTTTGCCTCTGTTTGCCTCTGTTTAAGTCTGTTTGTCTCTGTCTAAGTCTGTTTGCCTCTGTTAAAGTCTGTTTGCCTCTGTTTTCACTCTGGTTGCCTCTGTTTCACTCTGTTTTGCCTCTGTTTCATTCTGATTGCCTCTGTTTGCCTCTGTTTAAGTCTGTTTGCCTCTGTTTGACTCTGTTTCACTCTGTTTGCCTCTGTTTCACTCTGTTTGCCTCTGTATCACTCTGTTTGCCTCCGTTTCACTCAGTTTGCCTCTGTTTAAGTCTTCTTGCCTCTGTTTCACTCTGTTTGCCTCTGTTTACGTCTTCTTGCCTCTGTTTCACTCTGTTTGCCTCTGTTTAAGTCTGTTTGCCTGTTTTAAGTCTGTTTGCCTCTGTTTCACTCTGTTTGCCCTCTGATTCACTCTGTTTGCCTCTGTTTCACTCTGTTTGCCTCTGTTTCAATCAGTTTGCCTCTGTTTGCCTCTGTTAAGTCTGTTTGCCTCTGTTTGCCTCTGTTTCATTCTGTTTGCCTCTGTTTCACTCTTTTTGTCTCTGTTTCAATCTGTTTGTCTCTGTTTAAGTTTTCTTGCCTCTGTTTAACTGTGTTTGCATCTGTTTAAGTCTGTTTGCCTTTGTTTAAGTCTGTTTGCCTCTGTTTAAATCTGTTTGCCTCTGTTTACATCTGTTTGCCTCTGTTTAAGTCTGTTTGCCTCTGTTTCACTCCTGTTTGCCTCTGTTTCACTCTGTTTGCCTCTGTTTCATTCTGATTGCCTCTGTTTGCCTCTGTTTAAGTCTGTTTGCCTCTGTTTGCCTCTGTTTCATTCTGTTTGCCTCTGTTTCACTCTTTTTGTCTCTGTTTCAATCTGTTTGTCTCTGTTTAACTTTTCTTGCCTCTGTTTAACTGTGTTTGCATCTGTTTTCGTCTTCTTGCCTCTGTTTCACTCTGGTTTGCCTCTGTTTAAGTCTGTTTGCCTCTGTTTGCCTCTGTTTGCCTCTGTTTAAGTCTGTTTGCCTCTGTTTGCCTCTGTTTGCCTCTGTTTGCCTCTGTTTAAGTCTGTTTGCCTCTGTTTGCCTCTGTTTGTCTCTGTTTAAGTCTGTTTGCCTCTGTTTGCCTCTGCCCTCTGTTTGCCTCTGTTTGCCTCTGTTTAAGTCTGTTGGCCTCTGTTTCACTCTGGTTGCCTCTGTTTAAGTCTTCTTGCCTCTGTTTCACTCTGTTTGCCTCTGTTTACGTCTTCTTGCCTCTGTTTCACTCTGTTTGCCTCTGTTTAAGTCTGTTTGCCTGTTTAAGTCTGTTGCCTCTGTTTCACTCTGTTTGCCTCTGATTCACTCTGTTTGCCTCTGTTTCACTCTGTTTGCCTCTGTTTCAATCTGCTTGCCTCTGTTTGACTCTGTTTAAGTCTGTTTGCCACTGTTTAAGTCTGTTTGCCTCTGTTTCAGTCTGTTGGCCTCTGGTTCAGTCTGCTTGTCTCTGTTTAATTCTGTTTGCCACTGTTTAAGTCTGTTTGCCTCTGTTTAAGTCTGTTCGCCTTTGTTTAAGTCTGTTTGCGTCTGTTTACGTCTGTTTGCCTCTGTTTAAGTCTGTTTGCCTCTGTTTAAGTCTGTTTGCCTCTGTTTCACTCTGTTTGCCTCTGTTTAAGTCTGTTTGCCTCTGTTTCACTCTATTTGCCCCTGTTTCTCTCTGTTTGCCTCTGTTTCACTCTGTTTGTCTCTGTTTCACTCTGTTAGCCTCTGTTTCATTCTGTTTCCCTCTGTTTCACTCTGTTTGCCTCTGTTTCACTCTGTTTGCCTCTGTTTAAGTCTGTTTGCCTCTGTTAAGACTGTTTGCCTCTGTTTCACTCTGTTTGCCTCTGTTTAAGTCTGTTTGCCTCTGTTTCACTCTGCTTGCCTCTGTTTCACTCCGTTTGCCTCTGTTTCACTCTGTTTGCCCTCTGTTTAACCCCTGTTTTCCTCTGTTTGCCTATGTTTATGTCTGTTTGCCTCTGTTTAAGTCTGTTTGCCTCTGTTTAAGTCTGTTTGCCTCTGTTTAAGTCTGTTAGCCTCTGTTTAAGTCCGATGCCTCTGTTTAAGTCTGTTTGCCTCTGTTTAAGTCTGTTTGCCTCTGTTTCACTCTGTTTGCCTGTGTTTCAATCTGCTTGCCTCTGTTTCACTCTGTTTGCCTCTGTTTCACTCTGTTTGCCTCTGTTTCATTCTTTTTGACTCTGTTTGTCTCTGTTTTAATTCTGTTTGCCACTGTTTAAGTCTGTTTGCCCTATGTTTCAGTCTGTTTGCCTCTGTTTCAGTCTGTTTGCTTCTGTTTCAGTCTGTTTGCCTCTCTTTCATTCTGTTTGCCTCTGTTTCAATCTTTTTGCCTATGTTTCACTCTTTACGCCTCTGTTCAACTCTGTTTAACTCTGTTTAAGTCTGTTTGCCTCTGTTTGCCTCTGTTTAACCCTGTTTGCCTCTGTTTGCCTCTGTTTGCCTCACTTTAAGTCTTTTTGCCTCTGTTTGCCTCTGTTTGCCTCTGTTTAAGT
Organism: Isurus oxyrinchus; assembly: GCA_026770705.1. Lineage (NCBI taxonomy): Eukaryota > Metazoa > Chordata > Chondrichthyes > Lamniformes > Lamnidae > Isurus > Isurus oxyrinchus. The sequence continues at coordinate 6,536 of JANJGN010004413.1, read as the reverse complement.
CTGTTTGCCTCTGTTTAAGTCTGTTTGCCTCTGTTTCACTCCGTTTGCCTCTGTTTCAGTCTGTTTGCATCTGTTACAATCTGTTTGCCTCTGATTCAGTCTGTTTGCCTCTGTTGAAGTCTGTTTGCCTCTGTTTCATTCTGTTTGCCTCTGTTTCACTCATTTTCCCCTCTGTTTCACTCTTTATGCCTCTGTATAACTCTGTTTAACTCTGTTTAAGTTTGTTTGCCTCTGTTTCACTCTGCTTGCCTCTGTTTCACTCCGTTTGCCTCTGTTTCACTCTGTTTGCCTCTGTTTGCCTCTGTTTATGTCTGTTTGCCTCTGTTTAAGTCTGCTTGCCTCTGTTTAAGTCTGTTTGCCTCTGTGTAAGTCTGTGAGCCTCTGTTTAAGTCCGTATGACTCTGTTTAAGTCTGTTTGCCTCTGTTTAAGTCTGGTTGCCTCTGTTTCACTCTGTTTGCCCTCTGTTTCAATCTGCTTGCCTCTGTTTTAGTCTGTTTGCATCAGTTTCACTCTGTTTGCCTCTGTTTCACTCTTTTTGACTCTGTTTGTCTCTGTTTAATTCTGTTTGCCACTGTTTAAGTCTGTTTGCCTAAGTTTCAGTCTGTTTGCCTCTGTTTCAGTCTGTTTGCCTCTGTTTCCATTCTGTTTGCCTCTGTTTCAATCTTTTTGCCTGTGTTTCACTCTTTACGCCTCTGTTCAACTCTGTTTAACTCTGTTTAAGTCTGTTTGCCTCTGTTTGCCTCTGTTTAAACCTGTTTGCCTCTGTTTGCCTCTGTTTAAGTCTTTTTGCCTCTGTTTCATTCTGGTTGCATCTGTTTAAGTCTGTTTGCCTCTGTTCATGTCTGTTAGCCTCTGTTTAAGTCTGTTTGCCTCTCTTTAAGTCTGTTTGCCTCTGTTTCACTATGTTTGCCTCTGTTTCAGTCTGTTTGCCTCTGTTTCATTCTGTTTGCCTCTGTTTCAATGTTTTCCCTCTGTTTCACTCTTTATGCCTCTGTTTAACTCTGTTTGCCTCTGTTGCCTCTGTTTGCTTCTGTTTGCCTCTGTTTGCCTCTGTTTAAGTCTGTTTGCCTCGGTTTAAGTCTGTTTGCCTCTGTTTAAGTCTGTTTGCTTCTGTTTAAGTCTATTTGCCTCTGTTTCAGTCTGTTTGTCTCTGTTTCAATCTGTTTGCCTCTGTTTCACTCTGTTTGCCTCTGTTTCACTCTGTTTTGCCTCTGTTTCACTCAGTTGCCTCTTTTAAGTCTGTTTGCCTCTGTTTCACTCTGAGTTCCTCTGTTTCACTCTGCCTCTGTTTGCCTCTGTTTAAGTCTGTTTGCCTCTGTTTGCCTCTGTTTCACTCTGTTTGCCTCTGTTTCACTCCGTTTGCCTCTGTTTCAGTCTGTTTGACTCTGTTTCACTCCGTTTGCCTCTGTTTAAGTCTTCTTGCCTCTGTTTCACTCTGTTTGACTCTGTTTACGTCTTCTTGCCTCTGCGTTTCACTCTGTTTGCCTCTGTTTCAGTCTGTTTGCCTCTGTTTAAGTCTGTTTGCCTCTGTTTCACTCTGTTGCCTCTGTATCACTCTGTTTGCCTCTGTTTCACTCTGTTTAACTCTGTTTAACTCTGTTTGCCTCTGTTTCACTCTGTTGCCTCTGTTTCACTCTGTTTGCCTCTGTTTGCCTCTGTTTAAGTCTGTTTGCCTCTGTTTGCCTCTGTTTGCCTCTGTTTGCCTCTGTTTGCCTCTGTTTAAGTCTCTTTGTCTCTGTCTAAGTCTGTTTGCCTCTGTTAAAGTCTGTTTGCCTCTGTTTCACTCTGGTTGCCTCTGTTTCACTCTGTTTGCCTCTGTTTCATTCTGATTGCCTCTGGTTTGCCTCTGTTTAAGTCTGTTTGCCTCTGTTTGACTCTGTTTCACTCTGTTTGCCTCTGTTTCACTCCGTTTGCCTCTGTATCACTCTGTTTGCCTCTGGTTTCACTCAGTTTGCCTATATTTAAGTCTCTTGCCTCTGTTTCACTCTGTTTGCCTCTGTTTCACTCTGTTTGCCTCTGTTTAAGTCTGTTTGCCTGTTTAAGTCTGTTTGCCTCTGTTTCAATCGTTTGCCTCTGATTCACTCTGTTTGCCTCTGTTTCACTCTGTTTGCCTCTGTTTCAATCTGTTTGCCTCTGTTTCATTCTGTTTGCCTCTGTTTCACTCTTTTTGTCTCTGTTTAAGTTTTCTTGCCTCTGTTTAACTGTGTTTGCATCTGTTTTCGTCTTCTTGCCTCTGGTTCACTCTGTTTGCCTCTGTTTAAGTCTGTTTGCCTCTGTTTGCCTCTGTTTAAGTCTGTTTGCCTCTGTTTGCCTCTGTTTGCCTCTGTTTAAGTCTGTTTGCCTCTGTTTGCCTCTGTTTGTCTCTGTTTAAGTCTGTTGCCTCTGTTTGCCTCTGCCTCTGTTTGCCTCTGTTTGCCTCTGTTTAAGTCTGTTGGCCTCTGTTTCACTCTGGTTGCCTCTGTTTAAGTCTGTTTGCCTCTGTTCATGTCTGTTAGCCTCTGTTTAAGTCTGTTTGCCTCTCTTTAAGTCTGTTTGCCTCTGTTTCACTCTGTTTGCCTCTGTTTCAGTCTGTTTGCCTCTGTTTCATTCTGTTTGCCTCTGTTTCAATGTTTTCCCTCTGTTTCACTCTTTATGCCTCTGTTTAACTCTGTTTGCCTCTGTTGCCTCTGTTTGCTTCTGTTTGCCTCTGTTTGCCTCTGTTTAAGTCTGTTTGCCTCTGTTTAAGTCTGTTTGCCTCTGTTTAAGTCTGTTTGCTTCTGTTTATGTCTATTTGCCTCTGTTTCACTCTGTTTGCCCTCTTTTTCAGTCTGTTTGCCTCTGTTTCATTCTGTTTGCCTCTGTTTCAATGTTTCCCTCTGTTTCACTCTTTATGCCTCTGTTTAACTCTGCTTGCCTCTGTTTGCCTCTGTTTGCTTCTGTTTGCCTCTGTTTGCCTCTGTTTAAGTCTGTTTGCCTCTGTTTAAGTCTGTTTGCCTCTGTTTAAGTCTGTTTGCTTCTGTTTAAGTCTATTTGCCTCTGTTTCAGTCTGTTTGTCTCTGTTTCAATCTGTTTGCCTCTGTTTCACTCTGTTTGCCTCTGTTTCACTCTGTTTGCCTCTGTTTCACTCAGTTTGGCCTCTGTTTAAGTCTGTTTGCCTCTGTTTCACTCTGAGTTCCTCTGTTTCACTCTGCCTCTGTTTGCCTCTGTTTAAGTCTGTTTGCCTCTGTTTGCCTCTGTTTCACTCTGTTTGCCTCTGTTTCACTCCGTTTGCCTCTGTTTCAGTCTGTTTGACTCTGTTTCACTCCGTTGCCTCTGTTTAAGTCTTCTTGCCTCTGTTTCACTCTGTTTGACTCTGTTTACGTCTTCTTGCCTCGGTTTCACTCTGTTTGCCTCTGTTTCAGTCTGTTTGCCTCTCGTTTAAGTCTGTTTGCCTCTGTTTCACTCTGTTTGCCTCTGTATCACTCTGTTTGCCTCTGTTTCACTCTGTTTAACTCTGTTTAACTCTGTTTGCCTCTGTTTCACTCTGTTTGCCTCTGTTTCACTCTGTTTGCCTCTGTCTGCCTCTGTTTAAGTCTGTTTGCCTCTGTTTGCCTCTGTTTGCCTCTGTTTGCCTCTGTTTAAGTCTCTTTGTCTCTGTCTAAGGTCGGTTTGCCTCTGTTAAAGTCTGTTTGCCTCTGTTTCACTCTGGTTGCCTCTGTTTCACTCTGTTTGCCTCTGTTTCATTCTGATTGCCTCTGTTTGCCTCTGTTTAAGTCTGTTTGCCTCTGTTTGACTCTGTTTCACTCTGTTTGCCTCTGTTTCACTCCGTTTGCCTCTGTATCACTCTGTTTGCCTCTGTTTCACTCAGTTTGCCTATGTTTAACGTCTTCTTGCCTCTGTTTCACTCGGTTTGCCTCTGTTTACGTCTTCTTGGCCTCTGTTTCATTCGTGTTTGCCTCTGTTTAAGTCTGTTTGCCTGTTTAAGTCTGTTTGCCTCTGTTTCACTCTGTTTGCCTCTGATTCACTCTGTTTGCCTCTGTTTCACTCTGTTTGCCTCTGTTTCAATCTGTTTGCCTCTGTTTGCCCTCTGTTTAAGTCCGTTTGCCTCTGTTTGCCTCTGTTTCATTCTGTTTGCCTCTGTTTCACTCTTTTTGGTCTCTGTTTCAATCTGTTTGTCTCTGTTTAAGTTTTTCTTGCCTCTGTTTAACTGTGTTTGCATCTGTTTTCGTCTTCTTGCCTCTGTTACACTCTGTTTGCCTCTGTTTAAGTCTGTTTGCCTCTGTTTGCCTCTGTTTGCCTCTGTTTAAGTCTGTTTGCCTCTGTTTGCCTCTGTTTGCCTCTGTTTGCCTCTGTTTAAGTCTGTTTGCCTCTGTTTGCCTCTGTTTGTCTCTGTTTAAGTCTGTTTGCCTCTGTTTGCCTCTGCCTCTGTTTGCCTCTGTTTGCCTCTGTTTAAGTCTGTTGGCCTCTGTTTCACTCTGGTTGCTCTGTTTCATTCTGTTTGCCTCTGTTTCAATGTTTTCCCTCTGTTTCACTCTTTATGCCTCTGTTTAACTCTGTTTGCCTCTGTTTGCCTCTGTTTGCTTCTGTTTGCCTCTGTTTGCCTCTGTTTAAGTCTGTTTGCTTCTGTTTAAGTCTATTTGCCTCTGTTTCAGTCTGTTTGTCTCTGTTTCAATCTGTTTGCCTCTGTTTCACTCTGTTTGCCTCTGTTTAAGTCTGTTTGCCTCTGTTTCACTCAGTTTGCCTCTGTTTTAAGTCTGTTTGCCTCTGTTTCACTCTGAGTTCCTCTGTTTCACTCTACCTCTATTTGCCTCTGTTTAAGTCTGTTTGCCTCTGTTTGCCTCTGTTTCACTCTGTTTGCCTCTGTTTCACTCCGTTTGCCTCTGTGTTCAGTCTGTTTGACTCTGTTTCACTCCGTTTGCCTCTTTTTAAGTCTTCTTGCCTCTGTTTCACTCTGTTTGACTCTGTTTACGTCTTCTTGCCTCTGTTTCACTCTGTTGCCTCTCTTTCAGTCTGTTTGCCTCTGTTTAAGTCTGTTTGCCTCTGTTTCACTCTGTTTGCCTCTGTATCACTCTGTTTGCCTCTGTTTCACTCTGTTTAACTCTGTTTAACTCTGTTTGCCTCTGTTTCACTCAGTTTGCCTCTGTTTCACTCTGTTTTCCTCTGTTTCAATGTTTTCCCTCTGTTTCACTCTTTATGCCTCTGTTTAACTCTGTTTGCCTCTGTTGCATCTGTTTGCTTCTGTTTGCCTCTGTTTGCCTCTGTTTAAGTCTGTTTGCCTCGGTTTAAGTCTGTTTGCCTCTGTTTAAGTCTGTTTGCTTCTGTTTAAGTCTATTTGCCTCTGTTTCAGTCTGTTTGTCTCTGTTTCAATCTGTTTGCCTCTGTTTCACTCTGTTTGCCTCTGTTTCACTCTGTTTGCCTCTGTTTCACTCAGTTTGCCTCTGTTTAAGTCTGTTTGCCTCTGTTTCACTCTGAGTTCCTCTGTTTCACTCTGCCTCTGTTTGCCTCTGTTTAAGTCTGTTTGCCTCTGTTGCCTCTGTTTCACTCTGTTTGCCTCTGTTTCACTCCGTTTGCCTCTGTATTCAGGCTGTTTGACTCTGTTTCACTCCGTTTGCCTCTGTTTAAGTCTTCTTGCCTCTGTTTCACTCTGTTTGACTCTGTTTACGTCTTCTTGCCTCTGTTTCACTCTGTTTGCCTCTGTTTCAGTCTGTTGCCTCTGTTTAAGTCTGTTTGCCTCTGTTGTCACTCTGTTGTGGCCTCTGTATCACTCTGTTTGCCTCTGTTTCACTCTGTTTAACTCTGTTTAACTCTGTTTGCCTCTGTTTCACTCTGTTTGCCTCTGTTTCACTCTGTTTGCCTCTGTTTGCCTCTGTTTAAGTCTGTTTGCCTCTGTTTGCCTCTGTTTGCCTCTGTTTGCCTCTGTTTAAGTCTCTTTGTCTCTGTCTAAGTCTGTTTGCCTCTGTTTAAAGTCTGTTTGCCTCTCTTTCACTCTGGTTGCCTCTGTTTCACTCTGTTTGCCTCTGTTTCATTCTGATTGCCTCTGTTTGCCTCTGTTTAAGTCTGTTTGCCTCTGTTTGACTCTGTTTCATTCTGTTTGCCTCTGCTTCACTCCGTTTGCCTCTGTATCACTCTGTTTGCCTCTGTTTCACTCAGTTTGCCTATGTTTAAGTCTTCTTGCCTCTGGTTTCACTGTTTGCCTCTGTTTACGTCTTCTTGCCTCTGTTTCACTCTGTTTGCCTCTGTTTAAGTCTGTTTGCCTGTTTAAGTCTGTTTGCCTCTGTTTCACTCTGTTTGCCTCTGATTCACTCTGTTTGCCTCTGTGTCACTCTGTTTGCCTCTGTTTCAATCTGTTTGCCTCTGTTTGCCTCTGCTTAAGTCTGTTTTGCCTCTGTTTGCCTCTGTTTCATTCTGTTTGCCCTCCTGTTTCACTCTTTTTGTCTCTGTTTAAGTCTATTTGCCTCTGTTTCAGTCTGTTTGTCTCTGTTTCAATCTGTTTGCCTCTGTTTCACTCTGTTTGCCTCTGTTTCACTCTGTTTGCCTCTGTTTCACTCAGTTTTCCTCTGTTTAAGTCTGTTGCCTC
>JANJGN010004412.1:0-33549 GCA_026770705.1 Isurus oxyrinchus | reverse complement strand
GCACGGGGTTAGATACAGAGTAAATCTCCCTCTACACTGTCCCCATCAAACACTCCCAGAACAGGTACAGCACGGGGTTAGATACAGAGTAAATCTCCCTCTACACTGTCCCCATCAAACACTCCCAGGACAGGTACAGCACGGGGTTAAATACAGAGAAAATCTCCCTCAACACTGTCCCCAACAAACACATCCAGGACAGGTACAGCACGGGGGTAAGATACAGAGTAAAACTCCCTCTTCACTGGCCCCATCAAACACTCCCAGGACAGGTATAGCACGGGGTTATATAACGAGTAAAGATCCCTCTACACTGTCCCCATCAAACACTCCCAGGACAGGTACAGCACGGGGTTAGATACAGAGTAAATCTCCCTCTACACTGTCCCAACAAACACTCCCAGGACAGGATCAGCATGGGGGTTAGATACAGAGTAAATCTCCCTCTACACTGTCCCCATCAAACACTCGCAGGACAGGTACAGCACGGGGTTAGATACAGAGTAAAGCTTCCTCTAAACTGTCCCCATCAAACACTCCCAGGACAGGTACAGCACGGGGTTAGATACAGAGTAAATCCATCTCTACACTGTCACCATCAAAGACTCCCAGGACAGGTACAGCACGGGGTTAGATACAGAGTAAAGCTCCCTCTACACTGTCCCCATCAAACACTCCCAGGACAGGTACAGCACGGGGTTAGAAAAAGAGTAAATCTCCCTCTACACCGACCCCAACAAACACTCCCAGGACAGGTACAGCACGCAGTTCGTTACAGTGTTAAGCTCGCTCTACACTGTGCCCATCAAACACTCCCAGGACAGGTACAGCACAGCCTTAGATACAGAGTAAAACTCCCTCTACACTGTCCCCGCACACACTCCCAGGACAGGTACAGCACGGGGTTAGATACAGAGTAAAACTCCCTCTACACTGTCCCCGCAAACGCTCCCAGGACAGATACAGCACTGGGTTAGATACAGAGTAAAGCTATCTCTGCACTGTGCCAATCTAACACTCCCAGGACAGGTACAGCACTGGGTTAGACACAGAGTAAAGCTCCCTCTACACTGTCCCCATCAAACACTCCAAGGACAGGTACAGCACGGGGTTAGATACAGAGTAAAGCGCCTTCAACACTGTCCCCATCAAACACTCCCAGGATAGGTTCAGCACGGGGTTAGATACAGAGTAAAGCTTCCTCTACAGTGTCCCCAACAAACACTCCCAGGACAGGTAAAGCACAGGGTTAGATACAGAGTAAATCTCCCTCTACACCGTCCCCTACAAACACTCCCAGGACAGGTACAGCACAGGTTTAGATACAGAGTAAAGCTCCCTCTACACTGTCCCCAACAAACACACCCAGGACAGATACGGCACGCAGCTCATTACAGTGTTAAGCTCGCTCTACACTGTTCCCATCCAACACTCGAAGGACAGGTACAGCACGGCGTAATATACAGAGTAAAGATCCCACTACATCGTCCCCAACGAACACTCGCAGGACAGGTACAGCACGGGTTTAGATACAGAATAATGCTCCCTCTACACTGTCCCCATCAAACACTCCCAGGACAGGAACAGCACGGGGTTAGATACAGAGTAAAGCTCCCTCTACACTGTCCCCAGCAAACTCTCTCAAGACAGGTGCAGCACAGGGATTGATACAGAACGAATCTCCCTCTTCACTATCCCCATCAAAAACTCCCAGGACAGGTACAGCACTGGGTTAGTTACAGAGTAAAGCTCCCTCTGCAAGGTCCCAATCAAACACTCCCAGGACAGGTACAGCACGGGGTTAGATACAGAGTAAAGCTCCCTCTGCAAGGTCCCCATCAAACACTCCCAGGACAGGTACAGCACGGGGTTAGATACAGAGTAAAGCACCTTCAACACTGTCCCCATCAAACACTCCCAGGACAGGTACAGCACGGCGTTAGATACAGAGTAAATCTCCCTCTACATTGTCCCCGCAAACACTCCCAGGACAGGTACAGCACAGGGTTAGATACAGAGTAAAGCTCCCTCTACACTGTCCCTATCAAACACTCCCAGGACAGGTACAGCACGGCGTTAGATACAGAGTAAATCTCCCTCTACACTGTCCCCGCAAACACTCCCAGGACAGGTAGAGCACGGGTTCAGATACAGAGTAAAGCACCATCAACACTGTCCCCATCAAACACTCCCAGCACAGGTACAGCACGGTGTTAGATACAGAGTAAAGCTCCCTCTACACCGTCCCAATCAAACTCTCCCAGGACAGGTACAGCACGGGGTTAGATACAGAGTAAATATCCCTCTACACTGTCCCCATCAAACACTCCCAGGGCAGGTACAGCGCGGGGTTAGATACAGAGTAAATATCCCTCTACACTGTCCACATCAAACATTCCCAGGACAGGTACAGCACGGGGTTAGATACAGAGTAAATCTCCCTCTACACTGTCCCCATCAAACACTCCCAGGACAGGTACAGCGCGGCGTTAGATACAGAGTAAATCTCCCTCTACACTGTCCCCGCAAACACTCCCAGGACAGGTACAGCACGGGGTTAAATACAGAGTAAATGTCCCTCTACACTGTCCCCATCAAACACTCCCAGGACAGGTACAGCACGGGGTTAGATACAGAGTAAATCTCCCTCTACACTGTCCCCATCAAACACTCCCAGGACAGGTACAGCACGGGGTTAGATACAGAGTAAATCTCCCTCTACACCGTCCCCAACAAACACTTCCAGGACAGCTACAGCTCGGGGTAAGATACAGAGTAAATCTCCCTCTACACTGACCCCATCAAACACCTCCAGGACAGGTACAGCACGCTGTTATTTACAGGGTAAAGCTCAATCTCTACTGTCCCCATCAAACACTATCAGGACAGGTACAGCACGGGGGTTAGATACAGAGTAAATCTCTGTCTACACTGTCCCCATCAAACACTCCCAGGACAGGTACAGCACAGGGTTAGAAACAAATTAAATCTCCGTCTACAGCATCCCCAACTAAAACACCCAGGACTGGTAAAGTGCAGGGTTAGACACAGAGTAAAACTCCCCCTAAAATGTCCCCATGAAACACTTCCAGCACAGGTACAGCACGGAGTAAGATACAGAGTAAAGCTCCCTCTTCACTGTCCCCATCAAACACTCCCAGGACAGGTACAGCACGGGGTTAGATACAGAGTAAATCTCCCTCTACACCGTCCCCATCAAACACACCCAGGACAGGTACAGCACGGGGTTAGATACAGTGTAAAGCTCCCTCTACACTGTCCCCATCAAACACTCCTAGGACAGGTACAGCACGGGGTTAGATACAGAGTAAATCTCCCTCTACACTGTCCCCCATCAAACACTCCCAGGACAGGTACAGCACGGGGTTAGATACAGAGTAAATCTCCCTCTAACTGTCCCCATCAAACACTCCCAGGACAGGTACAGTACGGGGGTTAGATACAGAGTAAATCTCCCTCTAACTGTCCCCATCAAACACTCCCAGGACACGTACAGCACGGGTTTAGATACAGAATAAAGCTCCCTCTACACTGTCCCCATCAAACACTCCCAGGACAGGTACAGCACGGGGTTAGATACAGAGTAAATCTCCCTCTAACTGTCCCCCATCAAACACTCCCAGGACAGGTACAGCACGGGTTTAGATACAGAATAAAGCTCCCTCTACACTGTCCCCATCACACACTCCCTGGACACGTACAGCTCCGGGATAGATACAGATTAAACCTGTCCACATCAAACACTCCCAGGACAGGTACAGCACGGGGATAGGTACAGAATAATTCTCCTTCTCCACTGTCCCCATTAAACACTCCCAGGACAGGTACAGCACAGGCTTAGATACAGATTAAATCTCCCTATTACTTTCCCCATCAAAAACTCCCAGGACATGTACAGCAAGGGCTTAGATAACGAGTAAATCTAACTCTACACTGTCCCTATCAAACACACACAGGACAGGTACAGCACAGGGTTAGATACAGAGTAAAGCTCCCTCTGCAACGTCCCCGTCAAACACTCCCAGGACAGTTACCGCACAGGGTTAGATACTGAGTAAATCTCCCTCTGCAATGTCCCCCATCAAACACTTCCAGGACAGGTACAGCACGGGGTTAGATACAGAGTAAAGCTCCCTCTGCACTGTCCCCATGAAACTCTCCCAGGACAGGTACAGCACGGGGTTAGATACAGACTAAAAATCACTCTACACTGTCCCCCATCAAACGCTCCAGGACAGCTACAGCACGGGGTTAGATACAAAGTAAATCTCCCTCTACACCATCAACAAATAACACACCCAGGACAGGTAGAGTGCGAGGTTAGATGCTGCGTAAATCTCCCTCTGCACTATCCCCATCAAACGCTCCCAGGACAGGTACAGCACGGGGTTAGATACAGAGTAATTCTCCCCCCTACACTATCCCCGTCCAACATTCCCAGGACAGGTACAGCACGGGGTTAGATACAGAGTAAAGCTCCCTCTACACTGTCCCCATCAAACGCTCTCAAGACAGGTATAGCACAGGGATTGATAAAGAGTGAATATCCCTCTACACTGTCCTATCAAACAATCCCGGGACAGGTACAGCGCAGGGATTGACACAGAATGAATCTCCCTCTTCACTATCCCCATCAAAAACTCCCAGGACAGGTACAACACGGGGTTAGATACAGAGTAAATCTCCCTCTACACTGTCCCCATCATACATTCCCAGGACAGGTACAGCACGGGGTTAGATACAGTGTAAAGCTCCTTCTGCACTGTCCCCATCAAACACTCCCAGGACAGGTACAGCACGGGATTAGATTCCGAGTAAATCTGACTCTACACTGTCCCCATCAAACACTCCCAGGACAGATACAGCACCGGGTTAGATACAGAGTAAAGCTCCTTCTACACTGTCCCCATCAAACACTCCCAGGACAGGTACAGCACGGGGTTAGATACAGAGTAAATCTCCCTATACACTGTCCCAATCAAACACTCCCAGGACAGGTACAGCACGCGGTTAGATACAGAGTAAATCTCCCTCTACACTGTCCCCATCAAACACTCCCTGGACAGGTACAGCACGGGGTTAGATACAGAGTAAAGCTCCCTCTACACTGTCCCCATCAAACACTTCCAGGACAGGTACAGCACGGCGTTAGATACAGAGTAAAGCACCTTCAACATTGTCCCCATCAAACACTCCCAGGACAGGTACAGCACAGGGTTAGATACAGAGTAAATCTCCCTCTACACTGTCCCCATCAAACGCTCCCAGGACCAGGTACAGCGCGGGGTTAGATACAGAGTAAAGCTCCCTCTAAACTGTCCCCATCAAACACTCCCAGGACAGGTACAGCACGGGGTTAGATAAAGAGTGACTCCCTCTTTAACAGGGGTCCCTGACGTAGAGACTCCCTCTTTAACAGGGGTCCCTGACGGAGAGACTCCCACTTTAACAGGGGCCCCTGACGGAGAGACTCCCTCTTTAACAAGGGTCCCTGACAGAGAGACTCCCTCTTTAACAGGGGTCCCTGACGGAGAGACTCCCTCTTTAACAGGGGTCCCTGACGGAGAGACTCCCTCTTTAACAGGGGTCACCGACGGAGAGACTCCCTCTTTAACAGGGGTCCCTGACGGAGAGACTCCCTCTTTAACAAGGGTCCCTGACAGTGAGACTCCCTCTTTAACAGGGGTCCCCGACGGAGAGACTCCCTCTTTAACAGGGGTCCCTGACGGAGAGACTCCCTCTTTACCAGGGGTCCCTGACGGAGAGACTCCCTCTTTAACAGGGGTCCCTGACGGAGAGACTCCCTCTTTAACAGGGGTCCCTGACGGAGAGACTCCCTCTTTAACAGGGGTCCCCGACGTAGAGACTCCCTCTTTAACAGGGGTCCCCTGACGGAGAGACTCCCTCTTTAACAGGGGTCCCTGACGGAGAGACTCCCTCTTTAACAGGGGTCCCTGACGGAGAGACTCCCTCTTTAACAGGGGTCCCTGACGGAGAGACTCCCTCTTTAACAGGGGTCCCTGACGGAGAGACTCCCTCTTTAACTGGGGTCCCTGATGCAGGGACTCTGCTATCATTAACCTATGTTTCCTTTTGATTCCAGTTCTCCCTCCTACGAACAGTCTGCTCCCCCCGTAAGTAATGCTTTTACGATGAGGTTGTGGGGACCCCCTGACTTCAGCATGTCTTGGTCAACCAGTAGTAACATGGTCGATTGTCCTGAGTGTCCGGACCCCCTCACCCCAAGTTACATTGTCCTCCAGGCCGCTGGGTGTAGCTCGTTGGGGGGTTGCTGGCGATGGGACCCCTCTCTCCGGACTGTAGGTGGTTAAGGGGGGGGAGGTGTGGGGGGAGGTTGAATCGAGGCGTTCCCTGTCAGGGAGGGGGGTTGGGAGCGAGGGGACACGGAGGGAACCATTCCCAGCGGCAGGAGGGTGGGGTAAGCAGAGGGACACGGATCGGAGGCCATCGGCGCCGGAGGTCCTGGGCCGAGGTCCGGAGGGAGTTGGGGGTTTGGGCGTGGGGTTGGGAGGGGGGGGAAGCGATGCCTCGGGTCACTCCGGGTTGAGTTGTAGGCAGTGCCCTCACCTCTGTGATTCCCTCGCCTCGCCCTCCAACAGCTCGCCGCTGCCCAACAGCCGAAGGACCTCCTTCCTGGACCCGAGGGACTCCGACAATGGTGAGTGTTTGGCCGGAGGGAGGGCCAGCCCAGTGCCTCCTGAGGAACTGCCTCGGATCCTTCACTCGGTAACCCTCCGGCCTCCCTCCACCTCCCTCACTCACCCCCTCCACCTCCACCTCCACCTCCCTCACTCACCCCCCTCCACCTCCAATCCCTCACTCAGCCGCTCCACCTCCAATCCCTCACTCACCCCCCCCACCTCCACCTCCCTCACTCAACACCTCCACCTCCCTCACTCAACCCCTCCACCTCCCTCACTCACCCCCGCCACCTCCACCTCCCTAACTCAACCCCTCCACCTCCACCTCCCTCAGTCACCCGCTCCACCTCCAATCCCTCACTCAACCCCTCCACCTCCCTCACTCACCCCCTCCCCTCCAATCCCTCACTCACCCCCTCCACCTCCAATCCCCTCACTCTCTCTCCCTCCACCTCCAATCCCTCACTCAACCCCTCCACCTCCAATCCCTCACACTCCCTCCACCTCCCTCTCTCACCCCCTCCACCTCCAGTCCCTCACACTCCCTCCACCTCCAGTCCCTCACACTCCCTCCACCTCCAATCCCTCACACTCCCTCCACCTCCAATGCCTCACTCACCCCTGCCACCTCCAATCCCTCACTCACCCCCCTCCACCTCCCTCGCTCACCCCCTCCACCTCCCTCGCTCACTCCCTCCACCTCCAATCCCTCACTCACCCCCTTCACCTCCAATCCCTCACTCGCCCCCCTTCACCTCCAATCCCTCACTCACCCCCCTCCACCTCCAATCCCTCACACCCCCCTCCACCTCCAATCCCTCACTCACCTCTGCCACCTTCAATCCCTCACTCAACCCCTCCACCTCCCCCACTCACCCCTCCACCTCCAATCCCTCACTCACCCCCCACCACCTCCAATCCCTCCTCACCCCCACCACCCCCCCACTCACCCCTTCCACCTCCAACCCTCACTCACCCACCTCCACCTCCCTCACTCCACCCCCCTCCCCTCCAATCCCTCACTCACCCCCTCCACCTCCAATCCCTCACTCTCTCTCCCTCCACCTCCAATCCCTCACTCAACCCCTCCACCTCCCTCACTCACCCATTCCACCTCCAATCCCTCACTCACCCCCTCCACCTCCCACACCACCCCCTCCCCTCCAATCCCTCACTCACCCCCTCCACCTCCAATCCCCTCACTCTCTCTCCCTCCACCTCCAATCCCTCACTCAACCCCCTCCACCTCCAATCCCTCACACTCCCTCCACCTCCCTCTCTCACCCCCCCTCCACCTCCAATCCCTCACTCACCCCCTTCACCTCCCTCACTCATCTCCTCCACCTCCAATCCCTCACTCACCCCTCCATCTCCATCCCTCACTCACCCCCCTCCACCTCCAATCCCTCTCTCATCCCCTCCACCTCCAATCCCTCACTCACCCCTCCACCTCCAATCCCTCACTCACCCCCTCCACCTCCCTCACTCATCCCCTCCACCTCCAATCCCTCACTCACCCCTCCATCTCCAATCCCTCACTCACCTCCTCCACCTCCAATCCCTCGCTCACCTCCCTCCACCACCAATCCCTCACTCACCCCCTTCACCTCCAATCCCTCACTCACCCCCTCCACCTCCAATCCCTCACACCCCCTCCACCTCCAATCCCTCACTCACCTCTCCACCTTCAATCCCTCACTCAACCCCTCCACCTCCCTCACTCACCCCTTCCACCTCTAATCCCTCACTCACCCCCCTCCACCTCCAATCCCTCCTCACCACCCCTCCACCCCCCCACTCACCCCTTCCACCTCCAATCCCTCACTCACCCCCCTCCACCTCCCTCACTCACCCCCTCCCCTCCAATCCCTCACTCACCCCCCCCACCTCCAATCCTCACTCTCTCTCCCTCCACCTCCAATCCCTCACTCAACCCCCTCCACCTCCCTCACTCACCCCTTCCACCTCCAATCCCTCACTCACCCCCCCCACCTCCCTCACTCCACCCCCTCCCCTCCAATCCCTCACTCACCCCCTCCACTTCCAATCCCTCACTCCTCTCTCCCTCCACCTCCAATCCCTCACTCAACCCCTCCACCTCCAATCCCTCCACACTCCCTCCACCTCCGTCTCTCACCCCCTCCATCTCCAATCCCTCACTCACCCCCTTCACCTCCCTCACTCATCTCCTCCACCTCCAATCCCTCACTCACCCCTCCATCTCCAATCCCTCACTCACCCCCCTCCACCTCCAATCTCTCTCTCATCCCCTCCACCTCCAATCCCTCACTCACCCCCTCCACCTCCAATCCCTCTCTCATCCCCTCCACCTCCAATCCCTCACTCACCCCTCCACCTCCAATCCCTCACTCACCCCCTCCACCTCCCTCACTCATCCCCTCCACCTCCAATCCCTCACTCACCCCTCCATCTCCAATCCCTCACTCACCTCCTCCACCTCCAATCCCTCTCTCATCCCCTCCACCTCCAATCCCTCACTCACCCCCCTCCACCTCCAATCCCTCACTCACCCCCTCCACCTCCAATCCCTCACTCACCCCTCCACCTCCAATCCCTCACTCACCCCCCTCCACTTCCAATCCCTCACTCACCCCCTCCATCTCCAATGCCTCGCTCACCCCCCTCCGCCTCCCTCACTCATCCCCTCCACCTCCAATCCCTCACTCACCCCCTCCACCTCCAATCCCTCACTCACCCCCCTCCACCTCCAATCCCTCACTTGCCCCCTTCATCTCCAATCCCTCACTCTCTCTCTCCCTCTGCCTCCAATCTCTCACTCTCCCTCTGCCTCCAATCCCTCTCTCTCTCTCTCCATCCCAATCCCTCACTTTCTCTCTCTCTCCATTTCCAACCCCTCACTCTCTCTCTCCATCTCCAATCCCTCACTCTCTCACTCATCATTTCCAATCCCTCATTCACCCCCTCCACCTCCAATCCCTCATTCACCCTCTCCACCTCCAATCCCTCATTCACCCCCTCCACCTCCAATCCCTCACTCTCTCTCTCACCATCTCCAATCCCTCACTCTCTCTCCCTCCATCTCCAATCCCTCACTCTCTCTCCCTCCACCTCCAATCTCTCATTCTCTCTCTCATAATTTCCAATCCCTCACTCCCTACCTCAACCTCCAATCCCTCATTCACCCCCTCTATCCTCAATCCCTCACTCTCTTTCCCTCCATCTCCAACCCTCACTCTCTTTCTCTATCCATCTCCAATCCCTGACTCTCCCCCTTCACCTCCAATCCTTCAATCACTCCCTCCATCCCCAATCACTCACTCCCTCTTCCTCCAGCTCCAAGCCCTCAGTCTCTCCCTCCACCTCCAATCCCTCACTCAGCCCCTCCACCTCCAATCCCTCACTCTCTCTCTCCACCTCCAATCGCTCACTCACCCCCTCCACTGCCAATCCCTCACTCACCACCTCCATTTCCAGACCCTCGCTCTCACCCTCCACCTGCAATCCCTCACTCACCACTCTATCTGCACTCCCTCACTCACCCCCTCCATCTCCAATCTCCCACTCTCTCTCTCTCCATCTCCAATCCCTCACTCTCACTCTCTCTCTCTCACCATCTCCAATCCCTCATTCTCCCCTCCACCTCCAATCCCTCACTCACCCCCTCCACCTCCAATCCCTCACTCACCCCCCTCCACCTCCAATCCCAAACTCACCCCCCTCCGCCTCCAATCCCTCACTCACCCCCTCCACCTCCAATCCCTCACTCACCCCCTCCAAATCCAATCCCTCATTCACTCCCTTCATCCCCAATCCGTCACTCTGTCTCCATCCATCTCCAATCCCTCACTCTCTCGACCTCCAGCTTCAATCCATCACTCTGCCTCCATCCACCTCAAACCCCTCATTCACTCCCTCCACCTCCACTCCCTCACTCACCCCTCTACCTCCACTCCCTCACTCACCCCTCTACCTCCACTCCCTCACTCACCCCCTCCATCCCCAATCTCCTACTCACTCTCTCTCCATCTCCAATCCCTCACTCTCTCTCTCCGCCTCCGATCCCTCACTCACTCCCTCCACCGTCAATACCTCACTCACCATGTCCATTTCCAGCCCCTCGCTCTCACCCTCCACCTTCAATCCCTCACTCACCCCTCTACCTCCACTCCCACACTCACTCCCTCCACCCTCAATCCCTCATTCACTCCCTCCATCCCCAATCCCTCACACTGTCTCCATCCAGCTCCAATTCCTCACTCTATCCCTCCACCTCCAATCCCTCACTCACCCCTCCATCTCCAACCCCTCACTCTCTCTCCCTCCACCTCCAATCCCTCTCACTCTCCCTCTATCTCCATCTCCCTCCATCTCCAATCCTCACTCACTTTCTCCACCTCCAATCCCTCACTCCCTCCATCTCCCATTCCTCAATCTCCCTCCCTCCACCTCCAATCCCTCATTCTCTCTCCCTCTATCTCCAATCCCTCACTCTCTCTCTTCACCTCCAATCCCTCACTCTCTCTCCCCATCTCCAATCCCTCACTCACTCTTTCTATCCATCTCCAATCCCTCTCTCTCTCTCTCTCTCTCTCTCTCTCCATCTCCAATCCCTCACTCTCTCTCTCCACCTCCAATCCCTCACTCTCTCTCCCTCCATCTCCAATCCCTCACTCTCTCTCCCTCCATCTCCAATCCCTCACTCTCTCTCTCTCTCCATCTCCAATCCCTCACTCTCTCTCTCCACCTCCAATCCCTCACTCTCTCTCCCTCCATCTCCAATCCCTCACTCTCTCTCCCTCCATCTCCAATCCCTCACTCTCACTCTCTCTCCATCTCCAATCCCTCACTCTCTCTCTCTCTCTCCATCTCTAATCCCTCACTCTCTCTCTCTCCATCTCCAATCCCTCACTCCCTCTCCCTCCATCTCCAATCCCTCACTCACCCTCTCTCTCCATCTCCAATCTCTCACTCTCTCTCCCCACCTCCAATCCCTCACTCTCTCTCTCTCCACCTCCAATCCCTCACTCTCTCTCACCATCTCCAATCCCTCACTCACTCTCTCTCTCCATCTCCAATCCCTCACTCTCACTCTCTCTCCGTCTCCAATCCCTCACTCTCACTCTCTCTCCATCTCCAATCCCTCACTCTCTCTCTCTCTCTCCATCTCCAATCCCTCACTCTCTCTCTCCATCTTCAATCCCTCACTCCCTCTCCCTCCATCTCCAATCCCTCACTCACCCTCTCTCTCCATCTCCAATCCCTCACTCTCTCCCCATCTCCAATCCCTCACTCTCTCTCTCACTCCACCTCCAATCCCTCACTCTCTCTCTCTCTCCATCTGAAATCCCTCACTCTCTCTCTCTCTCTCTCCACCTCCAATCCCTCACACTCTCTCTCCCCATCTCCAATGCCTCACTCTCTCTCTCTCCATCTGAATCCCTCACTCTCTCTCTCCATCCCAGTCCCTCACTCTCACTCTCTCCATCTACAATCCCTCACTCTCTCTCTCTCCAACCCAGTCCCTCACTCTCTCTCTCTCCATCTCCAATCCCTCACTCTCTGTCTCTCTCTGTTCGAACCCTAGCTGAGTGTTTAATTTGACATTTCTGTTCTGTTCATAGAGAGTTTACCTAACTATGAAAACACCGCCAAGGGTAAGATACTTTCTGTTTGATTTAATCTCATGAGGTTGTGTCATTTTCCTGTTTTTTGTGACCTGGCCTAACGCTATATAATCTGTAATGGACTTTGAACTTTCCTAAATGCATTCACTCATGGGATGTGGGCGTCTCTGTCCGGGCCCAGCATTTATTGCCCATCCCTAATTGCCCCTTGAGAAGGTGGTGGTTGAGCCGCCTTCTTGAGCCGCTGCGGTCCCCGTGTGGTGTAGGTACACCCACGGCGCTGTTAGGGAGGGAGTTCCAGGATTTTGTCCAGTGTGGTGTAGGTACATCCACAGTGCTGTTAGGGAGGGAGATCCAGGATTTTGTCCGTGTGGTGTAGGTACACCCACGGTGCTGTTAGGGAGGGAGTTCCAGGATTTTGTCTGTGTGGTGTAGGTACACCCACGGCGCTGTTAGGGAGGGAGTTCCAGGATTTTGTCCCGTGTGGTGTAGGTACACCCACGGCGCTGTTAGGGAGGGAGTTCCAGGATTTTGTCCGTGTGGTGTAGGTACACCCACGGCGCTGTTAGGGAGGGAGTTCCAGGATTTTGTCCCCGTGTGGTGTAGGTACACCCACGGCGCTGTTAGGGAGGGAGTTCCAGGATTTTGTCCCCGTGTGGTGTAGGTACACCCACGGCGCTGTTAGGGAGGGAGTTCCAGGATTTTGTCCCCGTGTGGTGTAGGTACACCCATGGCGCTGTTAGGGAGGGAGTTCCAGGATTTTGTCCCCGTGTGGTGTAGGTACACCCACGGCGCTGTTAGGGACAGAGTTCCAGGATTTTGTCCCCGTGTGGTGTAGGTACACCCACAGCGCTGTTAGGGACAGAGTTCCAGGATTTTGTCTGTGTGGTGTAGGTACACCCACGGCGCTGTTAGGGAGGGAGTTCCAGGATTTTGTCCCCGTGTGGTGTAGGTACACCCACAGCGCTGTTAGGGAGGGAGTTCCAGGATTTTGTCCCCGTGTGGTGTAGGTACACCCACGGCGCTGTTAGGGAGGGAGTTCCAGGATTTTGTCCGTGTGGTGTAGGTACACCCACGGCGCTGTTAGGGAGGGAGTTCCAGGATTTTGTCCGTGTGTTGTAGGTACACCCACGGCGCTGTTAGGGAGGGAGTTCCCAGGATTCGGACCCAGCGACAGTGAAGGAACGGCCGATATATTTCCAAGTCGGGATGGTGAGGGGCTCGGAGGGGAACTTCCAGGTGCTGGTGTTCCCCATGTGTCTGCTGCCCTTGTCCTTCTAGATGGTAGAGGAGGTGGGTTTGGGCGGTGCTGTCGAAGGAGCCTTGGTGAGTTGCTGCAGTGCATCTTGTAGATGGTACACACACTGCAGCTACTGTGCGTCGGTGGTGGAGGGAGTGAATGTTTGTGGATGGGGGGCTGATCAAGCGGGGCTGCTTTGTCCTGGACGGTGTCGAGCTTCTTGAGTGTTGTGGGAGCCGCACTCACCCAGGCAAGTGGGGAGTATCCCATCACACTCCTGACTGGTGCCTTGTAGAAGGTGGACAGGCTTTGGGGAGTCAGGAGGTGAGTTACTCTCCGCAGGATTCCCAGCCTCTGACCTGCTCTTGTAGCCACAGTATTTATATGGCTGGGTCCAGTTCAGTTTCTGGTCAATGGTGACCCCCAGGATGTGGATAGTGGGGGATTCAGTGATGGTAATGGCATTGAATGTCAAGGGGCGATGGTTAGATTCTCTCTTGTTGGAGATGGTCATTACCTGGCACTTGTGTGGCGTGAATGTTACTCACCACTTGTCAGCCCAACATGGATATTGTCCAGGTCATGCTTCATTTGGACATGTGTCTACGAGTGTGGGTGAGTGTGTGTGTGTGTGTCTACGAGTGTGGGTGAGTGTGTGTGTGTGTGTCTCTGAATGTGGGTGAGTGTGTGTGTGTGTGTGTCCCCGAGTGTGGGTGGGTGAGTGTGTGTCCCCGAGTGTGGGTGAGTGTGTGTGTCTGAGTGTGGGTGAGTGTGTGTGTCTGAGTGTGGGTGAGTGTGTGTCCCCGAGTGTGGGTGGGTGAGTGTGTGTCTCGGAGTGTGGGTGAGTGTGAGTATGTGTCCCCGAGTGTGGGTGAGTGTGTGTGTGTGTGTCCCCGAGTGTGGGTGGGTGAGTGTGTGTCTCTGAGTGTGGGTGAGTGTGTGTCCCCGAGTGTGGGTGAGTGTGAGTGTGTGTGTGTGTGTCTCTGAGTGTGGGTGAGTGTGTGTGTCTGAGTGTGGGTGGGTGTGAGTGTGTGTCTCTGAGTGTGGGTGGGTGAGTGTGTGTCTCGGAGTGTGTGTGATTGTGTGTCTCTGAGTGTGGGTGAGTGTGTGTGTCTGAGTGTGGGTGGGTGAGTGTGTGTCTCTGAGTGTGGGTGGGTGAGTGTGGGTGAGTCTGAGTGTGGGTGAGTGTGAGTATGTGTCCCCGAGTGTGGGTGAGTGTGTGTCCCCGAGTGTGGGTGGGTGAGTGTGTGTCTCTGAGTGTGGGTGAGTGTGTGTGTATCCCCGAGTGTGGGTGGGTGGGTGAGTGTGTGTCTCTGAGTGTGGGTGAGTGTGTGTGTGTCTCTGAGTGTGGGTGGGTGAGTGTGTGTCTCTGAGTGTGGGTGAGTATTTGTGTGTGTGTGTCCCCGAGTGTGGGTGGGTGAGTGTGTGTCCCCGAGTGTGGGTGGGTGAGTGTGTGTCTCTGAGTGTGGGTGTGTGTGTGTGTGTTTGAGTCTGGGTAAGTGTGTGTGTGTGTCCCCGAGTGTGGGTGAGTGTGTGTCTCTGAGGGTGGGTGGGTGAGTGTGTGTCTCTGAGTGTGGGTGAGTGTGTGTGTGTGTCTCCGAGTATGTGTCTCTGAGTGTGGGTGGGTGTGTGTGTGTGTCTGAGTGTGGGTAAGTGTGTGTGTGTGTCCCCTAGTGTGGGTGGGTGAGTGTGTGTCTCTGAGTGTGGGTGGGTGAGTGTGTGTCTCTGAGTGTGGGTGAGTGTGTGTGTGTGTGTATCCCCGAGTGTGGGTGGGTGAGTGTGTGTCTCTGAATGTGGGTGAGTGTGTGTGTGTGTGTGTGTGTGTGTCCCCGAGTGTGGGTGGGTGAGTGTGTGTCTCTGAGTGTGGGTGAGTGTGTGTGTGTGTCCCCGAGTGTGGGTGGGTGAGTGTGTGTCCCCGAGTGTGGGTGGGTGAGTGTGTGTCTCTGAGTGTGGGTGAGTGTGTGTGTGTGTCCCCGAGTGTGGGTGGGTGAGTGTGTGTCTCTGAGTGTGGGTGAGTGTGTGTGTGTGTTCCCGAGTGTGGGTGGGTGAGTGTGTGTCTCTGAATGTGGATGAGTGTGTGTGTGTGTCCCCGAGTGTGGGTGAGTGTGTGTGTGTCTCCGAGTGTGGGTGAGTGTGTGTGTGTCTCCGAGTGTGGGTGAGTGTGTGTGTGTGTGTCCCCTAGTGTGGGTGGGTGAGTGTGTGTCTCTGAGTGTGGGTGAGTGTGTGTGTGTGTGTCCCCGAGTGTGGGTGGGTGAGTGTGTGTCTCTGAATGTGGGTGAGTGTGTGTGTGTGTGTGTCCCCGAGTGTGGGTGGGTGAGTGTGTGTCTCTGAGTGTGGGTGAGTGTGTGTGTGTGTCTCCGAGTGTGTGTCTCTGAGTGTGGGTGGGTGTGTGTGTGTGTCTGAGTGTGGGTGAGTGTGTGTGTGTGTGTGTCCCCTAGTGTGGGTGGGTGAGTGTGTGTCTCTGAGTGTGGGTGAGTGTGTGTCTCTGAGTGTGGGTGAGTGTGTGTGTGTGTATCCCCGAGTGTGGGTGGGTGAGTGTGTGTCTCTGAATGTGGGTGAGTGTGTGTGTGTGTGTGTGTGTGTGTGTGTGTGTGTGTGTGTCCCCGAGTGTGGGTGGGTGAGTGTGTGTCTCTGAGTGTGGGTGAGTGTGTGTCTCTGAGTGTGGGTGAGTGTGTGTGTGTGTCCCCGAGTGTGGGTGAGTGTGTGTGTGTCTCCGAGTGTGGGTGAGTGTGTGTGTGTCTCCGAGTGTGGGTGAGTGTGTGTGTGTGTGTCCCCTAGTGTGGGTGGGTGAGTGTGTGTCTCTGAGTGTGGGTGAGTGTGTGTGTGTGTGTGTCCCCGAGTGTGGGTGGGTGAGTGTGTGTCTCTGAGTGTGGGTGAGTGTGTGTGTGTGTGTGTCCCCGAGTGTGGGTGGGTGAGTGTGTGTCTCTGAATGTGGGTGAGTGTGTGTGTGTGTGTGTGTCCCCGAGTGTGGGTGGGTGAGTGTGTGTCTCTGAGTGTGGGTGAGTGTGTGTGTGTGTGTCCCCGAGTGTAGGTGGGTGAGTGTGTGTCCCCGAGTGTGGGTGGGTGAGTGTGTGTCTCTGATTGTGTGTGTGTGTGTGTCCCCGAGTGTGGGTGAGTGTGTGTGTGTGTGTGTGTGTGTCCGAGTGTGGGTGAGTGTGTGACTCTGAGTGTGGGTGAGTGTGTGTGTGTGTGTCCCCGAGTGTAGGTGGGTGAGTGTGTGTCCCCGAGTGTGGGTGGGTGAGTGTGTGTCTCTGATTGTGTGTGTGTGTGTGTCTCCGAGTGTGGGTGAGTGTTTGAGTGTGTGTGTGTGTCCCCGAGTGTGGGTGAGTGTGTGTGTGTGTGTGTGTGTGTGTCCGAGTGTGGGTGAGTGTGTGTGTGTGTGTGTGTGTGTGTGTGTCCGAGTGTGGGTGAGTGTGTGTCTCTGAGTGTGGGTGAGTGTGTGTGTGTGTCTGTCCCCGAGTGTGGGTGGGTGAGTGTGTGTCTCTGAGTGTGGGTGAGTGTGTGTGTGTGTGTGTGTCCCCGAGTGTGGGTGGGTGAGTGTGTGTCTCCGAGTGTGGGTGAGTGTGTGTGTGTGTCCCCGAGTGTGGGTTGGTGAGTGTGTGTCTCTGAGTGTGGGTGAGTGTGTGTCTCTGAGTGTGGGTGAGTGTGTGTGTGTGTCCGAGTCTGGGTGGGTGAGTGTGTGTCTCTGAGTGTGGGTGAGTGTGTGTGTGTCCCCGAGTGTGGGTGAGTGAGTGTGTGTCTCTGAGTGTGGGTGAGTGTGTGTCTCTGAGTGTGGGTGAGTGTGTGTGTGTGTGTCCCCGAGTGTGGGTGGGTGAGTGTGTGTCTCTGAGTGTGGGTGAGTGTGTGTCTCTGATTGTGGGTGAGTGTGTGTCCCCGAGTGTGGGTGGGTGAGTGTGTGTCTCTGAGTGTGGGTGAGTGTGTGTGTGTGTCCCCGAGTGTGGGTGGGTGAGTGTGTGTCTCTGAGTGTGGGTGAGTGTGTGTGTGTGTGTGTCCCCGTGTGTGGGTGGGTGAGTGTGTGTCTCTGAGTGTGGGTGAGTGTGTGTGTGTGTGTCCCCGTGTGTGGGTGGGTGAGTGTGTGTCTCTGAGTGTGTGTGTGTGTGTGTGTCCGAGTGTGGGTGGGTGAGTGTGTGTCTCTGAGTGTGGGTGGGTGAGTGTGTGTCTCTGAGTGTGGGTGAGTGTGTGTGTGTCTCTGAGTGTGGGTGAGTGTGTGTGTGTCCCCAAGTGTGGTTGGGTGAGTGTGTGTCTCTGAGTGTGGGTGAGTGTGTGTGTGTGTGTCCCCGAGTGTGGGTGGGTGAGTGTGTGTCTCTGAGTGTGGGTGAGTGTGTGTGTATCCCCGAGTGTGGGTGGGTGAGTGTGTGTCTCTGATTGTGGGTGAGTGTGTGTGTGTTTGTCCCTGAGTGTGGGTGAGTGTGAGGTGTGTCTCTGAGTGTGGGTGAGTGTGTGTGTGTGTGTCCCCGAGTGTGGGCGAGTGTGAGTGTGTGTCTTTGAGTGTGGGTGAGTGTGAGTGTGTGTCTCTGTGTGTGGGTGAGTGTGTGTGTGTTTGTCCCCGAGTGTGGGTGAGTGTGAGGTGTGTCTCTGAGTGTGGGTGAGTGTGTGTGTGTGTGTGTGTCCCCGAGTGTGGGTGGGTGTGTGTGTGTATCTGAGTGTGGGTGAGTGTGAGTGTGTGTCTCTGAGTGTGGGTGAGTGTGTGTCTCCCCGAGTGTGGGTGGGTGAGTGTGTGTCTCTGAGTGTGGGTGAGTGTGTGTGTCCCCGAGTGTGGTTGGGTGAGTGTGTGTCTCTGAGTGTGGGTGAGAGTGTGTTTGTGTGTGTCCCCGAGTGTGGGTGAGTGTGTGTGTGTGTCCCCGCGTGTGGGTGGGTGAGTGTGTCCCCGAGTGTGGGTGGGTAAGTGTGTGTCTCTGAGTGTGGGTGAGTGTGCGTCCCCGAATGTGGGTAAGTGTGAGCCTGTGTCTCTGAGTGTGGGTGGGTGTGTGTGTGTGTCTGAGTGTGGGTGAGTGTGTGTGTGTGTGTCCCCGAGTGTGGGTGAGTGTGTGTGTGTCTCTGAGTGTGGGTGGGTGAGTGTGTGTCTCTGAGTGTGGGTGAGTGTGTGTCCCCGAGTGTGGGTGGGTGAGTGTGTGTCCCCGAGTGTGGGTGAGTGTGTGTGTGTGTCTCTGAGTGTGGGTGAGTGTGTGTGTGTGTGTCCGAGTGTGGGTGGGTGAGTGTGTGTCTCTGAGTGTGGGTGAGTGTGTGTCTCTGAGTGTGGGTGGGTGAGTGTGTGTCTCTGAGTGTGGGTGAGTGTGTGTCCCCGAGTGTGGGTGGGTGAGTGTGTGTCCCCGAGTGTGGGTGAGTGTGTGTGTGTGTCTCTGAGTGTGGGTGAGTGTGTGTGTGTGTGTCCGAGTGTGGGTGGGTGAGTGTGTGTCTCTGAGTGTGGGTGAGTGTGTGTCTCTGAGTGTGGGTGGGTGAGTGTGTGTCTCTGAGTGTGGGTGAGTGTGTGTGTGTGTCTCTGAGTGTGGGTGAGAGTGTGTGTGTGTCCCCGAGTGTGGGTGAGTGTGTGTGTGTCTCTGAGTGTGGGTGAGTGTGTGTGTGTGTCTCTGAGTGTGGGTGAGAGTGTGTGTCTCTGAGTGTGGGTGAGTTTGTGTGTGTCACTGAGTGTGGGTGAGTGTGTGTGTGTCCCCGAGTGTGGGTGAGTGTGTGTGTCTCTGAGTGTGGGTGAGTATGTGTGTGTCTCTGAGTGTGGGTGAGTATGTGTGTGTCTCTGAGTGTGGGTGAGTGTGTGTGTGTCTCTGAGTGTGGGTGAGTGTGTGTGTGTGTCCCCGAGTGTGGGTGGGTGAGTGTGAGTCTCTGAGTGTGGGTGAGTGTGTGTGTGTGTCTCTGAGTGTGGGTGAGTGTGCGTGTGTCCCCGAGTGTGGGTGGGTGAGTGTGTGTCTCTGAGTGTGGGTGAGTGTGCGTGTGTCCCCGAGTGTGGGTGGGTGAGTGTGTGTCTCTGAGTGTGGGTGAGTGTGTGTGTGTCTCAGAGTGTGGGTGAGTGTGTGTGTGTCTCTGAGTGTGGGTGAGTGTGTGTCTCTGAGTGTGGGTGAGTGTGTGTCTCTGAGTGTGGGTGAGTGTGTGTGTGTCTCAGAGTGTGGGTGAGTGTGTGTCCCCGAGTGTGGTTGGGTGAGTGCGTGTCTCTGAGTGTGGGTGAGAGTGTGTTTGTGTGTGTCCCCGAGTGTGGGTGAGTGTGTGTGTGTGTCCCCGAGTGTGGGTGGGTGAGTGTGTGTCCCCGAGTGTGGGTGAGTGTGTGTGTGTGTGTCCCCGAGTGTGGGTGGGTGAGTGTGTGTCTCTGAGTGTGGGTGAGTGTGTGTGTGTCTCAGAGTGTGGGTGAGTGTGTGTGTGTCTCAGAGTGTGGGTGAGTGTGTGTGTCCCCGAGTGTGGTTGGGTGAGTGCGTGTCTCTGAGTGTGGGTGAGTGTGTGTGTGTGTGTCCCCGAGTGTGGGTGGGTGAGTGTGTGTCTCTGAGTGTGGGTGAGTGTGTGTCTCTGAGTGTGGGTGAGTGTGTGTGTGTGTGTCCCCGAGTGTGGATGGGTGAGTGTGTCTCTGAGTGTGGGTGAGTGTGAGTGTGTGTCTCTGAGTGTGTGTGAGTGTGTGTCTCTGAGTGTGTGTGTGTGTGTCTCCCCGAGTGTGGGTGGGTGAGTGTGTGTGTCCCCGAGTGTGGTTGGGTGAGTGTGTGTCTCTGATTGTGGGTGAGTGTGTGTTTGTGTGTGTCCCCGAGTGTGGGTGAGTGTGTGTGTGTGTCCCCGCGTGTGGGTGGGTGAGTGTGTCCCCGAGTGTGGGTGGGTAAGTGTGTGTCTCTGAGTGTGGGTGAGTGTGTGTCCCCGAATGTGGGTGAGTGTGAGCCTGTGTCTCTGAGTGTGGGTGGGTGTGTGTGTGTGTCTGAGTGTGGGTGAGTGTGTGTGTGTGTGTCCCCAAGTGTGGGTGAGTGTGTGTGTGTCTCTGAGTGTGGGTGGGTGAGTGTGTGTCTCTGAGTGTGGGTGAGTGTGTGTCCCCGAGTGTGGGTGGGTGAGTGTGTGTCCCCGAGTGTGGGTGAGTGTGTGTGTGTGTCTCTGAGTGTGGGTGAGTGTGTGTGTGTGTGTCCGAGTGTGGGTGGGTGAGTGTGTGTCTCTGAGTGTGGGTGAGTGTGTGTCCCCGAGTGTGGGTGGGTGAGTGTGTGTCTCTGAGTGTGGGTGAGTGTGTGTGTGTGTGTCCCCGAGTGTGGGTGAGTGTGTGTGTGTGTCTCTGAGTGTGGGTGAGAGTGTGTGTCTCTGAGTGTGGGTGAGTTTGTGTGTGTCTCTGAGTGTGGGTGAGTGTGTGTGTGTCCCCGAGTGTGGGTGAGTGTGTGTGTGTCTCTGAGTGTGGGTGAGTATGTGTGTGTCTCTGAGTGTGGGTGAGTGTGTGTGTGTCCCCGAGTGTGGTTGGGTGAGTGCGTGTCTCTGAGTGTGGGTGAGAGTGTGTTTGTGTGTGTCCCCGAGTGTGGGTGAGTGTGTGTGTGTGTCCCCGAGTGTGGGTGGGTGAGTGTGTGTCTCTGAGTGTGGGTGAGTGTGTGTGTGTCCCCGAGTGTGGGTGAGTGTGTGTGTGTGTGTCCCCGAGTGTGGGTGGGTGAGTGTGTGTCTCTGAGTGTGGGTGAGTGTGTGTCTCTGAGTGTGGGTGAGTGTGTGTCTCTGAGTGTGGGTGAGTGTGTGTCTCTGAATGTGGGTGAGTGTGTGTGTGTCTCAGAGTGTGGGTGAGTGTGTGTCTCTGATTGTGTGTGTGTGTGTGTCCCCGAGTGTGGTTGGGTGAGTGCGTGTCTCTGAGTGTGGGTGAGTGTGTGTGTATCCCCGAGTGTGGGTGGGTGGGTGAGTGTGTGTCTCTGAGTGTGGGTGAGTGTGTGTGTGTCTCTGAGTGTGGGTGGGTGAGTGTGTGTCTCTGAGTGTGGGTGAGTATTTGTGTGTGTGTGTCCCCGAGTGTGGGTGGGTGAGTGTGTGTCCCCGAGTGTGGGTGGGTGAGTGTGTGTCTCTGAGTGTGGGTGTGTGTGTGTGTGTTTGAGTCTGGGTAAGTGTGTGTGTGTGTCCCCGAGTGTGGGTGAGTGTGTGTCTCTGAGGGTGGGTGGGTGAGTGTGTGTCTCTGAGTGTGGGTGAGTGTGTGTGTGTGTCTCCGAGTATGTGTCTCTGAGTGTGGGTGGGTGTGTGTGTGTGTCTGAGTGTGGGTAAGTGTGTGTGTGTGTCCCCTAGTGTGGGTGGGTGAGTGTGTGTCTCTGAGTGTGGGTGGGTGAGTGTGTGTCTCTGAGTGTTGGTGAGTGTGTGTGTGTGTGTATCCCCGAGTGTGGGTGGGTGAGTGTGTGTCTCTGAATGTGGGTGAGTGTGTGTGTGTGTGTGTGTGTGTGTCCCCGAGTGTGGGTGGGTGAGTGTGTGTCTCTGAGTGTGGGTGAGTGTGTGTGTGTGTCCCCGAGTGTGGGTGGGTGAGTGTGTGTCCCCGAGTGTGGGTGGGTGAGTGTGTGTCTCTGAGTGTGGGTGAGTGTGTGTGTGTGTCCCCGAGTGTGGGTGGGTGAGTGTGTGTCTCTGAGTGTGGGTGAGTGTGTGTGTGTGTTCCCGAGTGTGGGTGGGTGAGTGTGTGTCTCTGAATGTGGATGAGTGTGTGTGTGTGTCCCCGAGTGTGGGTGAGTGTGTGTGTGTCTCCGAGTGTGGGTGAGTGTGTGTGTGTCTCCGAGTGTGGGTGAGTGTGTGTGTGTGTGTCCCCTAGTGTGGGTGGGTGAGTGTGTGTCTCTGAGTGTGGGTGAGTGTGTGTGTGTGTGTCCCCGAGTGTGGGTGGGTGAGTGTGTGTCTCTGAATGTGGGTGAGTGTGTGTGTGTGTGTGTCCCCGAGTGTGGGTGGGTGAGTGTGTGTCTCTGAGTGTGGGTGAGTGTGTGTGTGTGTCTCCGAGTGTGTGTCTCTGAGTGTGGGTGGGTGTGTGTGTGTGTCTGAGTGTGGGTGAGTGTGTGTGTGTGTGTGTCCCCTAGTGTGGGTGGGTGAGTGTGTGTCTCTGAGTGTGGGTGAGTGTGTGTCTCTGAGTGTGGGTGAGTGTGTGTGTGTGTATCCCCGAGTGTGGGTGGGTGAGTGTGTGTCTCTGAATGTGGGTGAGTGTGTGTGTGTGTGTGTGTGTGTGTGTGTGTGTGTGTCCCCGAGTGTGGGTGGGTGAGTGTGTGTCTCTGAGTGTGGGTGAGTGTGTGTCTCTGAGTGTGGGTGAGTGTGTGTGTGTGTCCCCGAGTGTGGGTGAGTGTGTGTGTGTCTCCGAGTGTGGGTGAGTGTGTGTGTGTCTCCGAGTGTGGGTGAGTGTGTGTGTGTGTGTCCCCTAGTGTGGGTGGGTGAGTGTGTGTCTCTGAGTGTGGGTGAGTGTGTGTGTGTGTGTGTCCCCGAGTGTGGGTGGGTGAGTGTGTGTCTCTGAGTGTGGGTGAGTGTGTGTGTGTGTGTGTCCCCGAGTGTGGGTGGGTGAGTGTGTGTCTCTGAATGTGGGTGAGTGTGTGTGTGTGTGTGTGTCCCCGAGTGTGGGTGGGTGAGTGTGTGTCTCTGAGTGTGGGTGAGTGTGTGTGTGTGTGTCCCCGAGTGTAGGTGGGTGAGTGTGTGTCCCCGAGTGTGGGTGGGTGAGTGTGTGTCTCTGATTGTGTGTGTGTGTGTGTCCCCGAGTGTGGGTGAGTGTGTGTGTGTGTGTGTGTGTGTGTGTGTCCGAGTGTGGGTGAGTGTGTGACTCTGAGTGTGGGTGAGTGTGTGTGTGTGTGTCCCCGAGGGTAGGTGGGTGAGTGTGTGTCCCCGAGTGTGGGTGGGTGAGTGTGTGTCTCTGATTGTGTGTGTGT
Source organism: Isurus oxyrinchus (assembly GCA_026770705.1). Lineage (NCBI taxonomy): Eukaryota > Metazoa > Chordata > Chondrichthyes > Lamniformes > Lamnidae > Isurus > Isurus oxyrinchus. The sequence continues at coordinate 10,229 of JANJGN010004412.1, read as the reverse complement.
GTGTGTCTCCGAGTGTGGGTGAGTGTTTGAGTGTGTGTGTGTGTCCCCGAGTGTGGGTGAGTGTGTGTGTGTGTGTGTGTGTGTGTGTGTCCGAGTGTGGGTGAGTGTGTGTGTGTGTGTGTGTGTGTGTGTGTCCGAGTGTGGGTGAGTGTGTGTCTCTGAGTGTGGGTGAGTGTGTGTGTGTGTCTGTCCCCGAGTGTGGGTGGGTGAGTGTGTGTCTCTGAGTGTGGGTGAGTGTGTGTGTGTGTGTGTGTCCCCGAGTGTGGGTGGGTGAGTGTGTGTCTCCGAGTGTGGGTGAGTGTGTGTGTGTGTCCCCGAGTGTGGGTTGGTGAGTGTGTGTCTCTGAGTGTGGGTGAGTGTGTGTCTCTGAGTGTGGGTGAGTGTGTGTGTGTGTCCGAGTCTGGGTGGGTGAGTGTGTGTCTCTGAGTGTGGGTGAGTGTGTGTGTGTCCCCGAGTGTGGGTGAGTGAGTGTGTGTCTCTGAGTGTGGGTGAGTGTGTGTCTCTGAGTGTGGGTGAGTGTGTGTGTGTGTGTCCCCGAGTGTGGGTGGGTGAGTGTGTGTCTCTGAGTGTGGGTGAGTGTGTGTCTCTGATTGTGGGTGAGTGTGTGTCCCCGAGTGTGGGTGGGTGAGTGTGTGTCTCTGAGTGTGGGTGAGTGTGTGTGTGTGTCCCCGAGTGTGGGTGGGTGAGTGTGTGTCTCTGAGTGTGGGTGAGTGTGTGTGTGTGTGTGTCCTCGTGTGTGGGTGGGTGAGTGTGTGTCTCTGAGTGTGGGTGAGTGTGTGTGTGTGTGTCCCCGTGTGTGGGTGGGTGAGTGTGTGTCTCTGAGTGTGTGTGTGTCCGAGTGTGGGTGGGTGAGTGTGTGTCTCTGAGTGTGGGTGGGTGAGTGTGTGTCTCTGAGTGTGGGTGAGTGTGTGTGTGTCTCTGAGTGTGGGTGAGTGTGTGTGTGTCCCCAAGTGTGGTTGGGTGAGTGTGTGTCTCTGAGTGTGGGTGAGTGTGTGTGTGTGTGTCCCCGAGTGTGGGTGGGTGAGTGTGTGTCTCTGAGTGTGGGTGAGTGTGTGTGTATCCCCGAGTGTGGGTGGGTGAGTGTGTGTCTCTGATTGTGGGTGAGTGTGTGTGTGTTTGTCCCTGAGTGTGGGTGAGTGTGAGGTGTGTCTCTGAGTGTGGGTGAGTGTGTGTGTGTGTGTCCCCGAGTGTGGGCGAGTGTGAGTGTGTGTCTTTGAGTGTGGGTGAGTGTGAGTGTGTGTCTCTGTGTGTGGGTGAGTGTGTGTGTGTTTGTCCCCGAGTGTGGGTGAGTGTGAGGTGTGTCTCTGAGTGTGGGTGAGTGTGTGTGTGTGTGTGTGTCCCCGAGTGTGGGTGGGTGTGTGTGTGTATCTGAGTGTGGGTGAGTGTGAGTGTGTGTCTCTGAGTGTGGGTGAGTGTGTGTCTCCCCGAGTGTGGGTGGGTGAGTGTGTGTCTCTGAGTGTGGGTGAGTGTGTGTGTCCCCGAGTGTGGTTGGGTGAGTGTGTGTCTCTGAGTGTGGGTGAGAGTGTGTTTGTGTGTGTCCCCGAGTGTGGGTGAGTGTGTGTGTGTGTCCCCGCGTGTGGGTGTGTGTGTGTGTCCCCGAGTGTGGGTGGGTGAGTGTGTGTCCCCGAGTGTGGGTGAGTGTGTGTGTGTCTCTGAGTGTGGGTGGGTGAGTGTGTGTCTCTGAGTGTGGGTGAGTGTGTGTCCCCGAGTGTGGGTGGGTGAGTGTGTGTCCCCGAGTGTGGGTGAGTGTGTGTGTGTGTCTCTGAGTGTGGGTGAGTGTGTGTGTGTGTGTCCGAGTGTGGGTGGGTGAGTGTGTGTCTCTGAGTGTGGGTGAGTGTGTGTCTCTGAGTGTGGGTGGGTGAGTGTGTGTCTCTGAGTGTGGGTGAGTGTGTGTCCCCGAGTGTGGGTGGGTGAGTGTGTGTCCCCGAGTGTGGGTGAGTGTGTGTGTGTGTCTCTGATTGTGGGTGAGTGTGTGTGTGTGTGTCCGAGTGTGGGTGGGTGAGTGTGTGTCTCTGAGTGTGGGTGAGTGTGTGTCTCTGAGTGTGGGTGGGTGAGTGTGTGTCTCTGAGTGTGGGTGAGTGTGTGTGTGTGTCTCTGAGTGTGGGTGAGAGTGTGTGTGTGTCCCCGAGTGTGGGTGAGTGTGTGTGTGTCTCTGAGTGTGGGTGAGTGTGTGTGTGTGTCTCTGAGTGTGGGTGAGAGTGTGTGTCTCTGAGTGTGGGTGAGTTTGTGTGTGTCACTGAGTGTGGGTGAGTGTGTGTGTGTCCCCGAGTGTGGGTGAGTGTGTGTGTCTCTGAGTGTGGGTGAGTATGTGTGTGTCTCTGAGTGTGGGTGAGTATGTGTGTGTCTCTGAGTGTGGGTGAGTGTGTGTGTGTGTCCCCGAGTGTGGGTGGGTGAGTGTGAGTCTCTGAGTGTGGGTGAGTGTGTGTGTGTGTCTCTGAGTGTGGGTGAGTGTGCGTGTGTCCCCGAGTGTGGGTGGGTGAGTGTGTGTCTCTGAGTGTGGGTGAGTGTGCGTGTGTCCCCGAGTGTGGGTGGGTGAGTGTGTGTCTCTGAGTGTGGGTGAGTGTGTGTGTGTCTCAGAGTGTGGGTGAGTGTGTGTGTGTCTCTGAGTGTGGGTGAGTGTGTGTCTCTGAGTGTGGGTGAGTGTGTGTCTCTGAGTGTGGGTGAGTGTGTGTGTGTCTCAGAGTGTGGGTGAGTGTGTGTCCCCGAGTGTGGTTGGGTGAGTGCGTGTCTCTGAGTGTGGGTGAGAGTGTGTTTGTGTGTGTCCCCGAGTGTGGGTGAGTGTGTGTGTGTGTCCCCGAGTGTGGGTGGGTGAGTGTGTGTCCCCGAGTGTGGGTGAGTGTGTGTGTGTGTGTCCCCGAGTGTGGGTGGGTGAGTGTGTGTCTCTGAGTGTGGGTGAGTGTGTGTGTGTCTCAGAGTGTGGGTGAGTGTGTGTGTGTCTCAGAGTGTGGGTGAGTGTGTGTGTCCCCGAGTGTGGTTGGGTGAGTGCGTGTCTCTGAGTGTGGGTGAGTGTGTGTGTGTGTGTCCCCGAGTGTGGGTGGGTGAGTGTGTGTCTCTGAGTGTGGGTGAGTGTGTGTCTCTGAGTGTGGGTGAGTGTGTGTGTGTGTGTCCCCGAGTGTGGATGGGTGAGTGTGTCTCTGAGTGTGGGTGAGTGTGAGTGTGTGTCTCTGAGTGTGTGTGAGTGTGTGTCTCTGAGTGTGTGTGTGTGTGTCTCCCCGAGTGTGGGTGGGTGAGTGTGTGTGTCCCCGAGTGTGGTTGGGTGAGTGTGTGTCTCTGATTGTGGGTGAGTGTGTGTTTGTGTGTGTCCCCGAGTGTGGGTGAGTGTGTGTGTGTGTCCCCGCGTGTGGGTGGGTGAGTGTGTCCCCGAGTGTGGGTGGGTAAGTGTGTGTCTCTGAGTGTGGGTGAGTGTGTGTCCCCGAATGTGGGTGAGTGTGAGCCTGTGTCTCTGAGTGTGGGTGGGTGTGTGTGTGTGTCTGAGTGTGGGTGAGTGTGTGTGTGTGTGTCCCCAAGTGTGGGTGAGTGTGTGTGTGTCTCTGAGTGTGGGTGGGTGAGTGTGTGTCTCTGAGTGTGGGTGAGTGTGTGTCCCCGAGTGTGGGTGGGTGAGTGTGTGTCCCCGAGTGTGGGTGAGTGTGTGTGTGTGTCTCTGAGTGTGGGTGAGTGTGTGTGTGTGTGTCCGAGTGTGGGTGGGTGAGTGTGTGTCTCTGAGTGTGGGTGAGTGTGTGTCCCCGAGTGTGGGTGGGTGAGTGTGTGTCTCTGAGTGTGGGTGAGTGTGTGTGTGTCTCTGAGTGTGGGTGAGTGTGTGTGTGTGTCTCTGAGTGTGGGTGAGAGTGTGTGTCTCTGAGTGTGGGTGAGTTTGTGTGTGTCTCTGAGTGTGGGTGAGTGTGTGTGTGTCCCCGAGTGTGGGTGAGTGTGTGTGTGTCTCTGAGTGTGGGTGAGTATGTGTGTGTCTCTGAGTGTGGGTGAGTGTGTGTGTGTCCCCGAGTGTGGTTGGGTGAGTGCGTGTCTCTGAGTGTGGGTGAGAGTGTGTTTGTGTGTGTCCCCGAGTGTGGGTGAGTGTGTGTGTGTGTCCCCGAGTGTGGGTGGGTGAGTGTGTGTCTCTGAGTGTGGGTGAGTGTGTGTGTGTCCCCGAGTGTGGGTGAGTGTGTGTGTGTGTGTCCCCGAGTGTGGGTGGGTGAGTGTGTGTCTCTGAGTGTGGGTGAGTGTGTGTCTCTGAGTGTGGGTGAGTGTGTGTCTCTGAGTGTGGGTGAGTGTGTGTGTGTCTCAGAGTGTGGGTGAGTGTGTGTCTCTGATTGTGTGTGTGTGTGTGTCCCCGAGTGTGGTTGGGTGAGTGTGTGTCTCTGAGTGTGGGTGAGAGTGTGTTTGTGTGTGTCCCCGAGTGTGGGTGAGTGTGAGTGTGTGTTTCTGAGTGTGGGTGGGTGTGTGTGTGTCTCTGAGTGTGGGTGAGTGTGTGTGTGTGTGTCCCCGAGTGTGGGTGGGTGAGTGTGTGTCTCTGAGTGTGGGTGAGTGTGTGTGTGTGTGTCCCCGAGTGTGGGTGGGTGAGTGTGTGTCTCTGAGTGTGGGTGAGTGTGTGAGTGTGTGTCCCCGAGTGTGGGTGGGTGAGTGTGTGTCTCTGAGTGTGGGTGAGTGTGTGTGTGTGTCTCTGAATGTGGGTGAGTGTGTGTCTCCGAGTGTGGGTGAGTGTGTGTGTGTCTCTGAGTGTGGGTGAGTGTGTGTCTCTGAGTGTGGGTGAGTGTGTGTCTCTGAGTGTGTGTGTGTGTGTTTCCCCGAGTGTGGGTGGGTGAGTGTGTGTCTCTGAGTGTGGGTGAGTGTGTGTGTGTGTCCCCGAGTGTGGGTGGGTGAGTGTGTGTCTCTGAGTGTGGGTGAGTGTGTGTGTGTGTTCCCGAGTGTGGGTGGGTGAGTGTGTGTCTCTGAATGTGGATGAGTGTGTGTGTGTGTCCCCGAGTGTGGGTGAGTGTGTGTGTGTCTCCGAGTGTGGGTGAGTGTGTGTGTGTCTCCGAGTGTGGGTGAGTGTGTGTGTGTGTGTCCCCTAGTGTGGGTGGGTGAGTGTGTGTCTCTGAGTGTGGGTGAGTGTGTGTGTGTGTCCCCGAGTGTGGGTGGGTGAGTGTGTGTCTCTGAATGTGGGTGAGTGTGTGTGTGTGTGTGTCCCCGAGTGTGGGTGGGTGAGTGTGTGTCTCTGAGTGTGGGTGAGTGTGTGTGTGTGTCTCCGAGTGTGTGTCTCTGAGTGTGGGTGGGTGTGTGTGTGTGTCTGAGTGTGGGTGAGTGTGTGTGTGTGTGTGTCCCCTAGTGTGGGTGGGTGAGTGTGTGTCTCTGAGTGTGGGTGAGTGTGTGTCTCTGAGTGTGGGTGAGTGTGTGTGTGTGTATCCCCGAGTGTGGGTGGGTGAGTGTGTGTCTCTGAATGTGGGTGAGTGTGTGTGTGTGTGTGTGTGTGTGTGTGTGTGTGTGTCCCCGAGTGTGGGTGGGTGAGTGTGTGTCTCTGAGTGTGGGTGAGTGTGTGTCTCTGAGTGTGGGTGAGTGTGTGTGTGTGTCCCCGAGTGTGGGTGAGTGTGTGTGTGTCTCCGAGTGTGGGTGAGTGTGTGTGTGTCTCCGAGTGTGGGTGAGTGTGTGTGTGTGTGTCCCCTAGTGTGGGTGGGTGAGTGTGTGTCTCTGAGTGTGGGTGAGTGTGTGTGTGTGTGTGTCCCCGAGTGTGGGTGGGTGAGTGTGTGTCTCTGAGTGTGGGTGAGTGTGTGTGTGTGTGTGTCCCCGAGTGTGGGTGGGTGAGTGTGTGTCTCTGAATGTGGGTGAGTGTGTGTGTGTGTGTGTGTCCCCGAGTGTGGGTGGGTGAGTGTGTGTCTCTGAGTGTGGGTGAGTGTGTGTGTGTGTGTCCCCGAGTGTAGGTGGGTGAGTGTGTGTCCCCGAGTGTGGGTGGGTGAGTGTGTGTCTCTGATTGTGTGTGTGTGTGTGTCCCCGAGTGTGGGTGAGTGTGTGTGTGTGTGTGTGTGTGTGTGTGTGTCCGAGTGGGGTGAGTGTGTGACTCTGAGTGTGGGTGAGTGTGTGTGTGTTGTGTCCCCGAGTGTAGGTGGGTGAGTGTGTGTCCCCGAGTGTGGGTGGGTGAGTGTGTGTCTCTGATTGTGTGTGTGTGTGTGTCTCCGAGTGTGGGTGAGTGTTTGAGTGTGTGTGTGTGTCCCCGAGTGTGGGTGAGTGTGTGTGTGTGTGTGTGTGTGTGTGTGTGTCCGAGTGTGGGTGAGTGTGTGTGTGTGTGTGTGTGTGTTGTGTGTGTCCGAGTGTGGGTGAGTGTGTGTCTCTGAGTGTGGGTGAGTGTGTGTGTGTGTCTGTCCCCGAGTGTGGGTGGGTGAGTGTGTGTCTCTGAGTGTGGGTGAGTGGTGTGTGTGTGTGTGTGTCCCCGAGTGTGGGTGGGTGAGTGTGTGTCTCCGAGTGTGGGTGAGTGTGTGTGTGTGTCCCCGAGTGTGGGTTGGTGAGTGTGTGTCTCTGAGTGTGGGTGAGTGTGTGTCTCTGAGTGTGGGTGAGTGTGTGTGTGTGTCCGAGTCTGGGTGGGTGAGTGTGTGTCTCTGAGTGTGGGTGAGTGTGTGTGTGTCCCCGAGTGTGGGTGAGTGAGTGTGTGTCTCTGAGTGTGGGTGAGTGTGTGTCTCTGAGTGTGGGTGAGTGTGTGTGTGTGTGTCCCCGAGTGTGGGTGGGTGAGTGTGTGTCTCTGAGTGTGGGTGAGTGTGTGTCTCTGATTGTGGGTGAGTGTGTGTCCCCGAGTGTGGGTGGGTGAGTGTGTGTCTCTGAGTGTGGGTGAGTGTGTGTGTGTGTCCCCGAGTGTGGGTGGGTGAGTGTGTGTCTCTGAGTGTGGGGTGAGTGTGTGTGTGTGTGTGTCCCCGTGTGTGGGGTGGGTGAGTGTGTGTCTCTGAGTGTGGGTGAGTGTGTGTGTGTGTGTCCCCGTGTGTGGGTGGGTGAGTGTGTGTCTCTGAGTGTGTGTGTGTGTGTGTGTCCGAGTGTGGGTGGGTGAGTGTGTGTCTCTGAGTGTGGGTGGGTGAGTGTGTGTCTCTGAGTGTGGGTGAGTGTGTGTGTGTCTCTGAGTGTGGGTGAGTGTGTGTGTGTCCCCAAGTGTGGTTGGGTGAGTGTGTGTCTCTGAGTGTGGGTGAGTGTGTGTGTGTGTGTCCCCGAGTGTGGGTGGGTGAGTGTGTGTCTCTGAGTGTGGGTGAGTGTGTGTGTATCCCCGAGTGTGGGTGGGTGAGTGTGTGTCTCTGATTGTGGGTGAGTGTGTGTGTGTTTGTCCCTGAGTGTGGGTGAGTGTGAGGTGTGTCTCTGAGTGTGGGTGAGTGTGTGTGTGTGTGTCCCCGAGTGTGGGCGAGGGTGGAGTGTGTGTCTTTGAGTGTGGGTGAGTGTGAGTGTGTGTCTCTGTGTGTGGGTGAGTGTGTGTGTGTTTGTCCCCGAGTGTGGGTGAGTGTGAGGTGTGTCTCTGAGTGTGGGTGAGTGTGTGTGTGTGTGTGTGTCCCCGAGTGTGGGTGGGTGTGTGTGTGTATCTGAGTGTGGGGTGAGTGTGAGTGTGTGTCTCTGAGTGTGGGTGAGTGTGTGTCTCCCCGAGTGTGGGTGGGTGAGTGTGTGTCTCTGAGTGTGGGTGAGTGTGTGTGTCCCCGAGTGTGGTTGGGTGAGTGTGTGTCTCTGAGTGTGGGTGAGAGTGTGTTTGTGTGTGTCCCCGAGTGTGGGTGAGTGTGTGTGTGTGTCCCCGCGTGTGGGTGGGTGAGTGTGTCCCCGAGTGTGGGTGGGTAAGTGTGTGTCTCTGAGTGTGGGTGAGGTGTGTGTCCCCGAATGTGGGTAAGTGTGAGCCTGTGTCTCTGAGTGTGGGTGGGTGTGTGTGTGTGTCTGAATGTGGGTGAGTGTGTGTGTGTGTGTGTCCCCGAGTGTGGGTGGGTGAGTGTGTGTCTCTGAGTGTGGGTGAGTGTGTGTGTGTGTCTCCGAGTGTGTGTCTCTGAGTGTGGTGGGGTGTGTGTGTGTGTCTGAGTGTGGGTGAGTGTGTGTGTGTGTGTGTCCCCTAGTGTGGGTGGGGTGAGTGTGTGTCTCTGAGTGTGGGTGAGTGTGTGTCTCTGAGTGTGGGTGAGTGTGTGTGTGTGTATCCCCGAGTGTGGGTGGGTGAGTGTGTGTCTCTGAATGTGGGGTGAGTGTGTGTGTGTGTGTGTGTGTGTGTGTGTGTGTGTGTGTCCCCGAGTGTGGGTGGGTGAGTGTGTGTCTCTGAGTGTGGGTGAGTGTGTGTCTCTGAGTGTGGGTGAGTGTGTGTGTGTGTCCCCGAGTGTGGGTGAGTGTGTGTGTGTCTCCGAGTGTGGGTGAGTGTGTGTGTGTCTCCGAGTGTGGGTGAGTGTGTGTGTGTGTGTCCCCTAGTGTGGGTGGGTGAGTGTGTGTCTCTGAGTGTGGGTGAGTGTGTGTGTGTGTGTGTCCCCGAGTGTGGGTGGGTGAGTGTGTGTCTCTGAGTGTGGGTGAGTGTGTGTGTGTGTGTGTCCCCGAGTGTGGGTGGGTGAGTGTGTGTCTCTGAATGTGGGTGAGTGTGTGTGTGTGTGTGTGTCCCCGAGTGTGGGTGGGTGAGTGTGTGTCTCTGAGTGTGGGTGAGTGTGTGTGTGTGTGTCCCCGAGTGTAGGTGGGTGAGTGTGTGTCCCCGAGTGTGGGTGGGTGAGTGTGTGTCTCTGATTGTGTGTGTGTGTGTGTCCCCGAGTGTGGGTGAGTGTGTGGTGTGTGTGTGTGTGTGTGTGTGTGTCCGAGTGTGGGTGAGTGTGTGACTCTGAGTGTGGGTGAGTGTGTGTGTGTGTGTCCCCGAGTGTAGGTGGGTGAGTGTGTGTCCCCGAGTGTGGGTGGGTGAGTGTGTGTCTCTGATTGTGTGTGTGTGTGTGTCTCCGAGTGTGGGTGAGTGTTTGAGTGTGTGTGTGTGTCCCCGAGTGTGGGTGAGTGTGTGTGTGTGTGTGTGTGTGTGTGTGTCCGAGTGTGGGTGAGTGTGTGTGTGTGTGTGTGTGTGTGTGTGTGTCCGAGTGTGGGTGAGTGTGTGTCTCTGAGTGTGGGTGAGTGTGTGTGTGTGTCTGTCCCCGAGTGTGGGTGGGTGAGTGTGTGTCTCTGAGTGTGGGTGAGTGTGGTGTGTGTGTGTGTGTCCCCGAGTGTGGGTGGGTGAGTGTGTGTCTCCGAGTGTGGGTGAGTGTGTGTGTGTGTCCCCGAGTGTGGGTTGGTGAGTGTGTGTCTCTGAGTGTGGGTGAGTGTGTGTCTCTGAGTGTGGGTGAGTGTGTGTGTGTGTCCGAGTCTGGGTGGGTGAGTGTGTGTCTCTGAGTGTGGGTGAGTGTGTGTGTGTCCCCGAGTGTGGGTGAGTGAGTGTGTGTCTCTGAGTGTGGGTGAGTGTGTGTCTCTGAGTGTGGGTGAGAGTGTGTGTGTGTCCCCGAGTGTGGGTGAGTGTGTGTGTGTCTCTGAGTGTGGGTGAGTGTGTGTGTGTGTCTCTGAGTGTGGGTGAGAGTGTGTGTCTCTGAGTGTGGGTGAGTTTGTGTGTGTCACTGAGTGTGGGTGAGTGTGTGTGTGTCCCCGAGTGTGGGTGAGTGTGTGTGTCTCTGAGTGTGGGTGAGTATGTGTGTGTCTCTGAGTGTGGGTGAGTATGTGTGTGTCTCTGAGTGTGGGTGAGTGTGTGTGTGTGTCCCCGAGTGTGGGTGGGTGAGTGTGAGTCTCTGAGTGTGGGTGAGTGTGTGTGTGTGTCTCTGAGTGTGGGTGAGTGTGCGTGTGTCCCCGAGTGTGGGTGGGTGAGTGTGTGTCTCTGAGTGTGGGTGAGTGTGCGTGTGTCCCCGAGTGTGGGTGGGTGAGTGTGTGTCTCTGAGTGTGGGTGAGTGTGTGTGTGTCTCAGAGTGTGGGTGAGTGTGTGTGTGTCTCTGAGTGTGGGTGAGTGTGTGTCTCTGAGTGTGGGTGAGTGTGTGTCTCTGAGTGTGGGTGAGTGTGTGTGTGTCTCAGAGTGTGGGGTGAGTGTGTGTCCCCGAGTGTGGTTGGGTGAGTGCGTGTCTCTGAGTGTGGGTGAGAGTGTGTTTGTGTGTGTCCCCGAGTGTGGGTGAGTGTGTGTGTGTGTCCCCGAGTGTGGGTGGGTGAGTGTGTGTCCCCGAGTGTGGGTGAGTGTGTGGTGTGTGTGTCCCCGAGTGTGGGGTGGGTGAGTGTGTGTCTCTGAGTGTGGGTGAGTGTGTGTGTGTCTCAGAGTGTGGGTGAGTGTGTGTGTGTCTCAGAGTGTGGGTGAGTGTGTGTGTCCC